>CM061531.1:319584208-319842859 GCA_030545055.2 Neoaliturus tenellus
TGTTTTTAACTTTGAACTTGAGTGTTTTAATACCCATATAAATAAGTTAAAAAAATAAAATAAAAACCATTTTAAAAGTTAAACAAAATCCATCCAGGGGTTAAACCAAATTCGGCTCAGCCCACTCGTTATAACTGCCAAAGTAACATTCCACTACATTTAAAAGTTCTCCAAAATACATTAAAATTGTCCTGTTATATATTTTATTCACACTTCATTATTTTTCATGTAAATTTTTATATGCAGTACTTTTGGTCCAAAAAGTGTGTAAAATGTAAATGTGTTTTCAGGCCAAACAGATTTTGAAACGTAAAATAAACTCAATTTTCGGAGGGAAATTAAGGTATGAACATAAGGGTACAATTTAATAACAGAATTTGCAGCTTAGCTGGATCCCACCCTTTATATCACACCTACATTAGGTGTGTGTCCTTACGTTTGCATACATTACTTTTTGTCGACCAAACGTTGCCATAGCGCTGTAAACTCCAGTGAAACCCGAGTTGGCTCATATCTCTGTAACTATATTATTCTGGACATTTTTAACACTCTATTTTAAATAAACTTTAATTTAATTTAAAGTCATTGTTTAAAATTATAATATTATTTTATAAAACACTAGTGCATTGTATTTTTTAGCGAATTTCCCATAGGGAATAAGCTATTACCGTAGGTCTCATGGTAAGACCTAAGCCCGGGACCATGTTACTTTTTCGTTTTTAGATGCCCAGAGACCAAAAATAATAGTCATTAAAAATTTTATATATATATATATATATATATATATATATATATATATATATATATATATATATAGTTTTACAAACATTTTAAAGAAACAAAGTACCCTTTTTCATTTTTATTTTTATTTTTATTTTTTATAAAAATGAAAAAGGGTACTTTGTTTCTTTAAAATGTTTGTAAAACTATTAATACTAGTAGCCCTACTAACAAAATTTGTCGATAATCATATATATATATGTGAGTGTGTGTGTGTGTGTGTGTGTGTGTGTGTGTGTGTGTCCCTAGACACGATAACTCTCGTAAAAATGGTCCAATCGACACCAAATTTGGTAGAGATGTGTAATCCTACGTTTATTCGGATGAGTTTGAAAACCAGACATATCGACCTACCGGAAGGGGTAGTTTTGGGGGGTTTTGTACCCCAAAAATGGGTTTTTTTGCATTTTTCATATGTAAAATTTAAATATTTTAAATTTTTATTTTGACCATTGGATTTAGCTCAAAAAAACACACAATTTAGTATTTTGAAGCTTTGCTCTATCTCCATTGGTTACCGAGATATTACAAAGTCTAAAGACAGTACATTGTCTTTTAGGGCTCCAATGTTAATCTTATGGAGAATAAGGATGTGTTAATATTTCACTTATTAACCAATATTTTTGGATGAAACTTGGTATTTAGCTTCATTTGGTTGAGATTCATCCATTAAAGGTAAAAAAATCTTGGTTTTTGTACTTATCATGGCAGTAAACCTGCATACTCTTTTCCCATGTTAATCATATGGAGAATAGGCAAACTCTTTTATTTATGTACAGATATTGATGAAACTTACTATATGTCTTTATATGGTCGAAATACATTTTTTATATGCTAAAAACCTACTTTTAGTGTCCCCCATGGCAGCATACCTGCATACTCTTTCCCTATATTTATCTTAAGGAGAATAGACATTTATTTCCCTATTTATGAGCACGTGATGAAATTTTGTTTACAAGTTTAGCTGGTCAAAATTAATATTACTAATTTGGAAATTCGCTGAGTACGCAGGTCTGCTGCGACGTTGGTATTTTATTTGTTTAATTACTATACTTTATATGACACATTTCTAATTATTAATCTCTTGAGAATGGAAATCATAATAAAAATATGTAATAGATTTTAACGTCAAATTATCAAGAATAATTAAAAAAATAGTTTAGTGTAAAAGATGGTGCATTTTTATAAGAAAGTGTTTAGATAAAAAAGAACATACTTGCAATAAATGGGAACAGAAGAACCAAGAGTTAATTTATTTATGTACTACTCAAAATGAAAATAGGGATTTTTATACAATATATTAAAAGCTGTTCATACTTTGATAGACATGATCCCTGATCAAAATGGACTTCTAAGAATTACTTTAAAATGTAATATAAGAATTACTTCATTGATCTATACACATCAGGGTTTATCTCTATTGACAACTATTAAAACAACACTCAGTTGTCCCATGGCAATGAGTAGTTGACTCCAAGATAAATAAAAAAATACGCATGAAGCTTACTAAATCATTCAAACATATCTTGTAATAAACGCATTTAAAAATACCATTATATAGATAACTGTATTATTTAATAGCATTAAAATTTGCCACATCAATATTTTAAAATGACCAAAACTTTAAATTAGTTTTTTTTTTTTTTTACAAATCACTAGTATATGTGACATGTTTTAAATTCACATTAGGCCTACTTACGGAAAATTTTAACCAAATTTGGTATATCAACTTAATTTAAGAATGAAAACTTTCACCGGAGTACCTTAGTCGACATTAAAACATATATTAAAAGCATAACTGTATATACTTTGATATAGTTGTAACAAAACAATATATAACTACTTATTTCTAACTTGTTATTTAATATATTCATAGTACTAAATTTCAGATCAGTCATTTTATATAGTTCAAGTTGACTATACCAGCTATTTTCGAGGAGAAGGATAAATCTTATGCGTCAAATTTTGACATGTTTTAAGAGTCACTGGTTTTGTTCCATTTATTTTACATTAGTGAAATGATGTAAGTGAATTCACTAGGGACTGTAAATTCACTCTTACACATTTATTAATGTATATTCACTCATACAAATTTATTAATGGAAATCGCTATTGTAAATTGATTCGTGTTATTTCACGAATTTGATTTCACTACTGTAAATTCACTTAAGGTAGTCAATAATCACGACGAAAGGAGAGGCTCACAATGCTGGTCAAAATTTGACAAATACCATACGCTGCTTGTCTAAGTAAATAGTGGATTTACACTATTGGTTCAAACAACAATTAATGATTCAAAATACTGAAATTTCGATTGTTTTAAAATCTTAAATCAGAGTCGTCGTTAAGCAATAAATTTTTGTATAACACATATTGATTTCTATAAATAATATAACTGATTTTCCATCAGATTAGAAATTTTTGAACTAAAGGTTAATGGCCATCATAGAATATTACATATAAGTCATTTAATAACTGAGACCTCATATTTACAAAGAGAACATTAAATTACATAATAACCTCATTTTCAATAGAACAAAAATAGAAGCCTCTGATGACGCTCAGTAAAAGGTAAAAAGGGCTAATGTGCATGTCCATTACAGACTTTCCGCTTGCAAAACAGATTTCGCCGCCATAAAGTGCTGTGTTTGCTCTCAAGTTTTTGATTCCACTTCACCTATTTAAAACTGTTTACGATAAAACTCCATGTAATTGGTTTTCATATTTTCAGTGCGTTATTCAAACAAGTAATACAAAATTGAAAATAACATTAAAAATATATGTACAATTTTAGAGAGTTATCTTTTATGAAAAATTTATAAATGAAACTTGAAAAGCTCATTGGGCTGAATTTTATAGTATTGTTATGGTTATTATTTATGATGATCAAATATTGAATATTTTTTTAAACTTAGCTGCGTGTTTAGAAAATGCCCTTCCAAAAAATATTAAATTATACTACTAATTTCTACTTACGTAGGAAATGTGACGGTAGCAAGGTGATGTTTCAGCAGGTGAGAGATAATGAATGCAAACTGGCAAACACCCAGGCTATCTTAACATTCACTTTGCAAGTGTGCATCATTCACTTTGCAACCTGCGTTTTATTTTGAAATACTCTTAAAAATTTCACAAATCTGCAATAATTTTGTACTAGTAAACGTGTTGCTCGAAATCGAGCAATTTATTTTAATACAATACAAATGTTACTTTTATCTCTAAATCATTGACGTCAGACCAATCCAAAATTGTGAATATCTGCAATCACCAAAAGTACCAACACCTGCTTAGGTGGTGTTGAAAGTACGCGTATATACAGCTGATTATTAACAGATGTTTTAAATGCTTTATTCAATCCCAATGTTATTTAAATGGGAAATTTTGAGATTTCAATGGTGGATAGCGCCTTTATTTTCCATCAGATTCTCATCAGTTTTTTGCGGAAACAACTACAGACCAAGTTTTATCCAACGACACCAAAAAATTGAAAATCGGTTGAAAATTGTAGGAGGAGTTCTCAAGACAAAAAAACCCTTAGCGTATTAAATAAGTATAGATTTTCAACTGTGAAACTTCATACTTCATCACTGTGCCATTGGGTTTCACTGAAAGCTAATTGATATAAAAATGAAATAGAAAGGATGTCCTACTTACTTTTCATAGTAATACTAAAAACAATTGCTCTAATGAGATTTTGTAGCAGGTTCGAGAAATAAATATTAAAAATTAAAAAGAACATTTGTTTTATGTGAATGATAAGTACTTCAATATGCTTTAACAAAAAGTACTTTAACATTAAAGGAAACTCGTAAGTAGTACTATGTACGGGTTTTCTTTTAAGTGATTAATTACTTAACGTTTCTCCATAATTAAATGACTAGTATGTGATGTCACAAACTTAATCTTAAGTTTAAGTTAAAACTTAAGTTTGAACTTAAATTCAAGTTTAATGTGCATTTTAAATGGGTACATAAATTTCAAGAAAACACTGGTTGTAACTGGAACAAACAAATACAAAAATATTTTATTCCACAAATAAATATTGATGATGACAAACAAGTTACGGTTTCTCGTTTGTATTTTTTTATATTCATGACAAAATCAAGTATTGTATATCTTAAAATAAGAAGTAACTCAAATTGATGTATTAGCATAAATTAAACATACTCCCCAAATATCCTAAACCCAAGCCCATCCTAATGTTAGCGGCGAGCACATTCGATTTCTACGTTCAGTCAGACAGTGGCGGTAGTGCTTTACAACTCTAGTTGGCGTACAAGTCGAATGCCCCCGCCGCTTACATTAGGCATATAATACGTGAGGAGTATGTTTAATCTACGATATTAGTTACCAAAATATTTAAATAAAACTATATGTTAGACAGGAAAAACTGTAGCAATTATTATTCTTTGTCGTTTCAAAATCTTTTCTTATCTTAGATGGTATTTCATATTTTATACTCTTACCTTTGGCAAATCTAGAAGCAAGGCACTGCGTGACCGCCCAGACCAGACAAGCGGCGGTCGCTCCCCGCATCCCGTTCATCTTTCAGCAATGCCTGGACAAGGGAAGAAATAACATTAACAATATATCACTATCTTGACCTCACATAGTGGGTATTTTAATCTGAATATGAATGAGAGATGAGTGTAAGATGATTGTGAAGCGATCTTGTAGTCTTGTTATTGACTAAGGCCGACATTCGACCTTAGACAGAACTTTTCCCCTATGAAAATGATTTGAACAGATTTGATCAAAGATAATCAGACTTGAACAGATTTGAGCAAGTTTGAACAAAATTGATCAACTTTGATCAAAGAAGTTGATCAGGCCTGATCAGGTGGACTTGAACCTGATCAGAAATGATCAGGCCTGATCAGATATGATCAGGCCTGGTCAGATATAATCAGGCCTGAATAAAGTTGATCAAATGCCTTGATCAGTCCTGATCAAATATATTCAGGCCTGACCAAAATTGATCAGACCTGATTGTAGTCAGATTTGATCAAATATCTTGGATCAGGGTTAATCAAGTTTGTTCAGGCCTAATTAACTTAAAATTTCATATTTTTTGCCTAAAAACATTAAGATGGAATCTTTATATTTTTAAATAAATATTATATAATTGGTTAATATTAAAAACCGTAGCTAATATTAACTTTCCAACAAAAATATATGAACATAGGTATACATTACCAATAACGAAGTTCAGTGATAAAATTAAGTTATGACACTTTAACATTAAATTACTAATAAGAAATGTTGAAAACTAAATGCCGGGTTTTAGTTGGGAATAGAACTGTCATTATTGTATAAATAAATACACATCATTAAAAATTATTCAGCACTTCCATAATGTTATGAGAACGAATGTAGGCTAATAGACGTTGATTACCAAACAGTTTCTAACAGCGTAGTGGTGTAGTCGGTAGAGCGTCGGACTTCGGATCCGAAGGTCATGAGTTCGAACCCCCCGGCCGGTCACAATTGTTGTTTTGAAAATATCGACTTTTGTACTCTAATTTACTCTGTTATATAGTTCTTAACACGTTTCTATTGCTTAAAATTTCTTTTAAATTAATATTTAAATATTTTGTGGTTCAAATTTAATCAGGTTTAGTCAGGGGCTTTGATCAGATTTGATCAAAAATGTTCAGATTTGTTCATTTCTGAACTAAGTCCTGATCAAATTTGATCCGGGAATGTTCCATAATCCATACAAATCTGATCAAGTTTGATCAGGATCTGATATTATTTTTTGATCAAATCTGAACAACTATTTTCATGGGGGTTAGACCAACAGCCAATGGTATTTAGGGACCTAAAGTTTAATGTGGGATCCGAAACACAATTTCGACCTCACAAATACGAATTGGATTATGAGGATGGTCTTTATGGATGAACTAGTATTCACTATAGTAAAATGCACGAAAATAGTCCGATGGAAGTTTAAACAGCTGGTCCCCCCTCAACCCCTCTCGCCCTGCAATGTTGTCATGTTATGTTATGTTATGTTATGTTATGTTTTATGTTATGTTTACCATGTTTATTATAGTTTAAAAATGTCTTTTCAGAATAAATTTGGCAACAATGTTTTGACTCTCCATCGGACTATTTTCGTGAATCCTACTATAGTGCGGACGTTAATCCTCACCAGGGAATATCGCATCCACAAGCCATCGCTTATAACTATCCACAATTTGTGACCTCCAAGTAGCTGGAAGTACAGGACGACGCCAACGTCCCAGTCTACTCACTGGATGTTACAGTAATAACTTATGTTGGAATAACTATGGAATAACCTATGTTAATCAAGGTATAACTTGTTGATTAGTAGCTGGGGCTATCATCGAGGTTAAACCCCCATGAAAATAGTTGTTCAGATTTGATCAATAAATAATATCAGATCCTGATCAAACTTGATCAGATTTGTATGGATTATGGGACATTCCCGGATCAAATTTGATCAGGACTTAGTTCAGAAATGAACAAATCTGAACATTTTTGATCAAATCTGATCAAAGCCCCTGACTAAACCTAATTAAATTTCAATCACAAAAAAATTTAAATGTTAATTTAAAAGAAATTTTAAGCAATAGAAACGTGTTAAGAACTATATAACAGAGTAAATTAGAGAACAAAAGTCGATATTTTGAAAACAAAAATTGTGGCCGACCGGGGGGTTCGAACTCATGATCTTCGGACTCGAAGTCCGACACTCTACCGACTACACCACAACACTGTTAGAAACAGGTTCGTAATCAACGTCTATTAGCCTACATTCGTTCTCATGACATTATGGAAGTGCTGAATAATTTTTACTGAAGTGTATTTATTTATACAATAATGACAGTTCTATTCCCAACTAAAACCCGGCATTTAGTTTTCAACATTTCTTATTAGTAATTTAATGTTAGAGAGTCATAACTTAATTTTATCACTGAACTTTCGTTATTGGTAATGTATACCTATGTTCATATATTTTTGTTGGAAAGTTAATATTAGCTACGGTTTTTAATATTAACCAATTATATAATATTTATTTAAAAATATAAAGATTCCATATTAATGTTTTTAGGCTAAAAAATATGAAATTTTATGTTAATTAGGCCTGAACAAACTTGATCAACCTTGATCCAAGATATTTTATCAAATCTGACTACAATCAGGTCTGATCAATTTTGGTCAGGCCTGAATATATTTGATCAGGACTGATCAAGACATTTGATCAACTTTATTCAGGCCTGATTATATCTGACCAGGCCTGATCATATCTGATCAGGCCTGATCATTTCTGATCAGGTTCAAGTCCACCTGATCAGGCCTGATCAACTTCTTTGATCAAAGTTGATCAATTTTGTTCAAACTTGCTCAAATCTGTTCAAGTCTGATTATCTTTGATCAAATCTGTTCAAATCATTTTCATGGGGGAAGTAGGTAAAATCAAAATCAAAGTCAAAGTAAAAAACATCTTTATTTCAGAAAACAAATTACAGTGATCTCCATACACATTTTTTTACAATATGAATTAATTTCACATAGGCTCATCCTGTACGTGGGATTGAGTCCTTTGTAAAATTAAGATTAATTAAACTATGGAATTTTTCTATTCTGTACATTTAACAATCAAACAACAGAAAAAGAAGAACAAAAGACAGAATTGCTACAGAAAAACAAGCGCTGTATAGAAAATTTCTTTTTTTTTGTCTTAGCTGTTGATACATCTTTTATATACACTTGTACTGTGATCACATCAGAAACGACGGACAAATACAAAAACGAAAGATGTTTTCTATAAACCATTTTGAAAAATTGTATCCACGCCGGTGGCATTTTTAACCTTTTGACGGGGAACGGTCGAAAAAGCAGTCTTGTTACTATCTAACTTTGACCACTTGTTAGATAGCATGATTATTAGCCCAATGACAAACAGAAAATGGGTTCGGAATCGATCCTTTAAAAAGCTACTAAGTTATCTCTGGATCCAACTGGCAACCTTTTGAATCAATGACGAGCACTATAACCACTTAGCCACCCAGCTAGTTACTGAATTTTTGTTTGACGAATAAAGTAATTTATCAGAGTTTATTCATAGGTGTAATATTATTTAGTGGATGACTTTTATTTTCTTTTTATACCCAAATATATAAAACCTTGACTAAGCTATTTACATACTTGTTAATCGACAATTTTAAGGAAAATTATAAAGTTTTAACTATAAATTAATTCTTTTACTCATATTGTCGTTCTTTTACAACCTCAGGTTTCGACGCAAATGTGCCGAAACCTGAGGTTGTAGAATAACGACTCTGAATATGAGATATAGACAAAGGTAACTTAAAACCATTATCGTTATAAATTTCTACGAAAGTAATTTAGAAAATGATATAGTAAGAAGAAGACTAATTCTTACAATTATTAGTTCATAAACGTTTATAGATTGTAACATTTGTTTTATTTATTTATATTCGATCCTTCTTATTATGCAAACATAAATTTCCTGAATTTATTACAAGTACAAGCAACATATGTGACCTATATTCCCAGATTTGCATAGTTCTACTCAGCAACAACGTGTTGAGATGCAAACGACACTGGTCGAAAGACCCGTCCTCTTGAATTTTTGTGAGACTCGAAACTAAAACTCTGAAGTAAACCATATCACGAAATTATAGTTTTCGTAGGGCCTATTTACATCATGCATGGCCAAATGTGGAATAGTCAAATGTGTTTTAATCATGATTTAAACGCCTTTTTTGTTGTGGACTTTAACTCTATAAAATCATAATTTAAAATAGTGAATTAATGGGTACCAAGAGCTTTGTTGGTATAAATAAAACTTAAAAATATAACTTTATTAATATAACTTAAATATAACTTTATTATTTTTGGAAGTTAAAAATTTTAATAAATCTTTTAAGGTCTTTTAAATTTTTGTGACTATGTGTTTTGAGTATGGCAGACACTTTTCGGTACCGTATCAATGGAAATTACGGAAAGAGACGAAGAATTACATTCTACTTTAAAAACAGAATAAGTCGTCAGAAAATATGGATTCAAAACCACCCTGATCAAAACAACCAAGCAAAAATTGAAAGGGTAAGAACAGTTTACTTAACAAGCCTTTAATTGAAGTATTTTAAATTATTTATTTTATTATGTCAAACTACTTATAATGTTATTAAGGTTTCACTTTTTACAAAAAATATAAATTAATTTTAAAATATAAATCTTATTTTATAAAAATAGCATCGTATGTGAATGTAGAATTGTCTTTACTTCATTTGAATAATGCCGACTTTTACAACAGCGCCATTTCCGGAAATGTTGAATGCAGCTGTATTCACAAACAAAGGTTATGCAGCTGCTGCATGAAACAATGGCTTGGAACTTGATGAGGTAATTATAGGCTTGATGGGTCTCTCCCATTAGGTTTTGTTTTTCAGTTTTGATTGTGTACTTGAAACCGACCAAAAGAAGCAATGAAAGTATTTAAGTGTATGTGAAAACTGTAAAAGCTATTATTCAAACCGTTAAATAGTCTTTTCATACTCTTTATGAAATACATATACACGTATATACAGTATTGATTTATCAGTATTAGTGATTTTTGTATTTTTTTTTTAACCATACTGAAAATATATTGATTGTAATTGAATGTTGATTTGCAAAGAATCATCCATCCCATCACGTACTAAGGAAAACAATAACAAAAATATTTATTAAAAATAAAATTTTCTTAACAAAGTTCAACGCAACGACTATTCAACCATTCCATGGTATTCCTTGGTCACTGGTTCAGTCTCATCTATGGCTATGAGATGCAACTATAATAATTATAAGTAATAACTAGTGTATTATCTCCTATATTACTTTTAACTTTTAATACTAAAAACAAACTTAACTTAGCACCATTGATGTTAAATTTATTAGTAAAACAGTCAAGAAATCCTAAATTTCAAATTGATTAATTCATATTGATAAGTGAATTATTAAACAATTGTGAACAAAATCATTATGATAGCAAAAAAGATTCTTGAAAAGTTTGTATATTGAAGGCCCATTGTTGATTTCGAACTTACGCAGTTTTTCAGTAATAGGAGGATATTTTTATACAGCTAATAACCGATTCTCAATTACTTTGAATATTTTTGATAGCTGCTTGATGCAATTGTTGTATCATAAACTGGTTTTAGAGTGGCTTAAATAGTTTTTGTGATTTATTCAAAAACAAAAATAGTTAAAGAGTACAAAGGGTAATCGAGTTTCCAAAGGGAAATGGCGTTATTTTGTTAATTGAAAGTTAATCACACATGGCAGTACCACAGTGGCTGTGCCAACTTTCAATATACTGTATTCCTGTGTGGACCATTCTTGCATTTGTACTAAAAGTAGTTTCACATTCTCAAGTAAACTTATTGCGCAAATCGTGCTATGAAAGTAAATATGCCACGAAAGAATAATTATTCTTGTGTTGAGTGATTTTGAAATTGAACAAATAAAATATTTAAATGTAGAAAACAACTTGTCTGAATAGAATGGCAATGTTATAACATTAATATTTTAGTATCAAGTACTAATAGTACAGTAGGAACATTTTATTTTCTAAACAAAGCAAATGAATATTTCAATCTCTGCATTTACAGAACACACGCACCTTGGGGAGTTTGCCTTCTATGTTGATCATACACAGTCGAATAATCGCATAACTTTAAATATTAATTTTAATAATGAGATTGGACTATTCATTTTTAAGGGTTGTTTATGTCAGTAATCAGAAGCTTTATATTAAAGGAGACACAAATTTTATTGAATACAAACATTATTTTCTTTTTAAAGTGAAAACTAATGTCCAGACTTCAGCAAATCGTATGGAGGTTTCATGGTTTTCTTATTATTTGTTTTCAGTTTAGTGATTTATAAATAATTGAGGATTTCCAAAGTAACATAAACATATATAGTCTAATGTGATCCATGGTGTGAGTGAATGGTGCAGTGGTTAGGACATCGGGACTATGACAGCGATGTCGTGGGTTCAAATCCGGTTCTGCCAGTGAATTTACCAGTACCATTCCCCTGTACTGTAGTGGCTCAACGTTTACCTTTTCTAATACAATCCACGCACAGATCAATAGTCTATGAAGACCTGACAAAGTGAGGCAAAACAAGCCTGCCAATCTCAAAAAAGAAAAAGAAATTTAAAGACAAATCCAAATAATTCATTATCTAAACAAAATAACCTATTAAATCTCTTTGATGTCCTAATTCATCAGTTCAACAACAATAAAAAACTTAACATAATTTTTTTAACTGCAAACATTTCAAAACAACTTTTTTTGTATGATAAAAATACTAACCAACCAAAAAAGTGTTGCAAACCTCGACATTTCCTGCTACATCTGTAAGTGTGGTAGCCCTGCCATAACCTGTGAAGTGTCAGGGCCTCCGTCGCTACAATAACGTCCTCGCATTAGATCAACAACCGGAAATGATTGTTAGGACGACCATTACAACTGAGGCGATCGTTCGTTTAACGGTGGCGTGGCGTGCTTACCTTAGTTCTCGCTTAGGTTTTGTCAGTACTCTGGGTTAAATTGGTTGTAGGGTTGAATAGTAAAATTATACATTAACAGGCACGCGTAATATCCTTGACTAGTTCATTGATTTTATATATAAATACACAATTAAATAAGTTATGAAATGTGGGATTAACCAGTTTTGCTTCAATTGTTTCATTGTTTAATTAATTTAAGCTTTAATTGTTTAATTGAATGTTTGAATTTGTGTTACAACGGGTAACTTTTAAACTCCAAATTCAAATGTTTTGCAAATTATATCCTTTTATTTTGCCTGTAACCCCAAAGCAATGGTATTAAAATGTGTTTTATTTCATTCCTGATTGCAAATACAGTAACACGTATCATTTTAATAAAATATTAGTTTTCAAAAGTGATAAGTGAAACTTGTTCACTTGTATAAGTGAAATATTAGTTTCAAACTTTAGGAGCAAAAGTGAGTCTTTTTGGTGCTCAATCGTTTTTAAAAACGATTAAGCATCAAAAAGACACTTTTTATCCGAGTGATGAACAAGGTTTTCTAGCATGATGTGAAATTAGACTTTTAACCGTTAAATATATTAACTAAAAATTTGTATTTTTAAGGTTATATTTACAAAGTAAGTATTATGCAGTGTTTACATGTATGTTATTTACAAACAATGCTCTTTATAACGAATTTAAAAATACTGCTCCTCAACATTAATGAATGAATATTAATATACTTATCAAACAGCTGACTTTTCAGTACTAGGACCTAATAAATTCTCCAGATGATTTTTCAGTCCTAGGACAAAAAAGAATCGGTTTTGGTACTATTGAAAGATCAAAAAACAGGCTGATTTCGTGCAGAATGATAAAAACAGTTTTTAAATAATTATTAAAGCTGTAAATCCAAACATATAAAAGGGGAATCCTTCATAATATTATAAATGAGATAAATTTTCGCTCTTGTAGGATTGTAGTGGAGCTCATTGTGTCCATCCATACATAAAATATCAAAACCACTAATAATTTTTTGTGTAACTTTGTCTAAAGTTTTGTCTGGTCATCCCTATTCATTCCAGCATGTTTACTTATCCCTTTTGTAAGTAATAATAATCAATAGTTTGGCTTATATTTTCTCATTTAATGATGAAAAACCTTCTTACAAAATTGTATTTGTTTTCTAAAAAGAATGATTAAAAATCATTTCTTATTACTCTTAATGAATTATGGTATAAACACTTAAATGACCTAACACATAATTTGATACCGTAACGTAAATGTATGAATTTAAGAATTGTGTGATTGTTGGCAACTTTTTAAACTTTATTTTTAATTATTAAACATTGTTTGCTGTAAACAACTGAAGATATTGTTATACCAGACAGGTTTTGGATCACGCAGTACTATACTGTACTTTAAAGCGTTGAGGATGTTGTTATACGTAAATAAGTTGAAAGAGCGATGCCTAACCTTCAAAACGAAGTGTTTGTTGCACAAAAACATTCCTCAAACGTTATTTTTGTATCTAAATTTTCATGTTTTATATATCGCACTTAAAATATGGGTTTTCTATGTGTTTAACACCTTTTACTGCAATGGCGGCCTAACTCAATAGGTAGTTTAATGCCAAGTATGAATGAGAAATGATTGTAGAATGATTGTAAGGCGATCTTGTAGTCTTGTTACTGACTAAGGCTGACATTCCCCTTAGACAGGGCTGTTAATTCATAGCCAAACAGCCAATGGTATCGATGAACGTACAGTTTAACTTGGAATCTGAACCACAATTTTGTCCTCATACTGTATATACAAATTGGTCTAATTATGATGATGGTCTTTATGGTTTATGGTTTATGGTCTTTATGGTGCGGATTTTTATCCCCACTAGGGAATAGCGCATCCATAAGCCATCGCTTATAAATATCCACAATTCGTGACCTCCAAGTAGCTGGATTACAAGACGTCGCCACCGTCATAGTTTTTTTTATTTGAAACTTAGCTTAGAAACCAAAAATCAAAAACAAACCATTGATGGTCATATTTAATTTAAAATAATCCTTTAAAACAAGTTGAGGGCAGATTTCGTGTTTTAACGTGCGTCATTCAATTCACAAGGGTCTTGTTTTGTTAATTGGAAATTAATCGTTCAGGTCAATAAACACAGTGGGATTGTTGGGTCCGCAATCCACAGTTGTACAATGGTAAATGGAAATATCAGAGGAATTTTGGTTGATGAAAAATGTATGTGAGTTGTTAAACTCAAAAGTATTGTAAATATAAGAATAACTATAATAATAATAAGTAATAGTTTACAATACAAATTTAATATTTAGTTTTAAAAAATATTTCCATTTTTACAAATATTTGCTAAATTTTCTCTAAATTCCTTTACGATCTTTTTATTTCTTTCAGTTACATCCTTTAATATTCAACAATGAAATCAGTAGTATCATCTATACAAGTATAAATTATAATTTAAATATTTGGATTCGTATATTTGTGTATGATTGCTCCTGATAAAAATATTTTGTAATGCCCATAAATTACATATGATATATACTAATTTTACCCATAACGGACTTATGTTTTGTAAAACCGTTCAGGTTAATGAGATAGCTGGCCATCCAATATCCACGTTTAATAGCATACTACATTAATATTAATCAGGTCAGCAATGTAATTACAAACTTTATAAGTCATTAGTGTGGGTTAAATTTTTAATTTATCGTTTAAAAATCAATTACGCACAAGTACATTGTGAACTGCTATAAAATTATTTCAATCATGTTGGAAACTTAGAATAAGCATATTTACTTTGATTTTAATTATGACTATCAAAAGTTTAATGAAAAATTTATACTTAATCATTAGTCTTATAAGGACGACTGTAAGGAATAATACAAAATGCTGGCTAAATACCGGGTATCCATAAACATTAATCAGTTTTTTTTAATGTTTGATTGAGCTTACAGAGACAAGAACACAACTCCAAATGGCATAAAATGAAAGAAAAAAGTGTTGACTTTTTTATATGACTCGAGGCGCTAAATGTAGTTGTAGCAAAACATGTTTTCAGTCTGTGATTCATATCTGCCCATAATCTGGCTAGGATATCTTCTTTTATTATTTTTTTACTCGATTAAAAAAAGTCCATACGTCCATTCTCGAACTTTATCATGCTTTGAGCTTGTGGCGGGATGTATAGCCTTCAAATAACCCGTAGAAAGAAATCCAATTCTACAAAGTCTAGGGAACGGGTTGGCCATTTGAGAGATCTAAATCATCCTTACTTATTCCTCATAAGACACAGAATGCTGTTTATTCAACAATAGAAAAACAAAAAATATAAATCATAACAATGAACAAGTAGCATATGGAAATAAAACATTAAAAAACATTTAAACTATTTGCTAATCACAGTATCGTGGGGAAAACAATGAGCATTTTATTAAAACCCGATGAATATTTTACGACCACCTGGTTATTTAATACATAAATGGATTGTTTATGTTTTTATGAAAAAGAAAGTACGTTTCCAATGCATTTACTAACTCAAAAATATTCATTAACTTGTAAACAAATACTCTCACAGAATTATAATTATATAATTTTTTGTAAGCACAGAAAAACAAATTTATTTTGGGATGAATTAAGAATTATTGACTAAATTTAAGGGCTAAGCCAGGTAAGTAAATGATTTTTTTTTTTATATATAATCACGCGTCACATGCGCTCCACTTGAGTGAGATTTGGCAGTGTCACGCTCATTGTACTCGTGTAATGTTCTGGTTTAATGAAGGAACCCCTTCAGAGCTCATGCAATCCTGGCAAACGACTCGCAAGAATACAAGTAACAAAACAAATCGACAATGTTACAACAATGGATACTTGTCGGTGATTGGTTCACCCATTTTAAATGCTATTTAATAAGATAAGGTTATCATAAATATGTTAATCTTAGTTCTGTTATCATTGTTATAGTCTGTTTGACAACAATGTGTTTGAAGTACGGGTATAAAGGTCGTTCAAGGTCAAGTACTCATTGTCAGTTTTGTTTTGCCGCTTCTGGATGCATGGGTTCTAAATGCATGGGTGTACGTGATTACTTAACTTACGCAATATATACAGTGTTTAGAATACATAATTGATGTAGTTTTACTTTTAATATGAGTAAATGAAAATATCAGAACCACTATTGACTTAACTTTGCTAACCTGGTCTAACCTAACCATACGACACCACACTGGCTGCACACTCTATATACTCATCTTTTGCTTCGCCGCCTTATGGAATTGTTGTATAAACTGGATCAACCTAAATACTTTGTGCAAAATGTCAACAAAGTATTTTATGGTAATTTTTTTAAAACCAAAAAGTACCCAGGACTGAATTGATGATACTAATATGCGTAGTATGTGAATGCAAGACGCGCCTGTCTAAGAAAGAAAGGAGGAGGCAGAAGCAAGCGGAGGCAGCTTAGAAAAGTGCGTCGAGGGTGGAGCGGACGCAAGTCTCAAACCCGGTTGGGGAGGCCTCTGGCAAGTCTGTCAGAAAGCCTAAACAACCCAGGCCTAAGAAGCCCAGGACGGAGGCAATCTTGATCAAGCCCTTAGGGGGGCGATCTTTTGCCGATGTTCTAGGTCAGATTAGATCGCAGGCCAAACCGGAAGAGACCGACACCGTTATCAAGTCTATTCGGCGAACCCAGAACGGGGATGTCCTCCCCGAACTGGGGAAGTCGAGTGACAAGATCGGTTTTGCCGCTTCCCTCAAGACTGCACTTGGGGACAAAGGCTCCATCAAGGCCCTAGAACCGAAGTGTTCGGTCGAGATTCGGGACCTTGATGCCCTCTCCACCAAAGATGAGGAGACCCGTGCGATCCAGGTGGCACTCCCGGAGATACCGGCTGACGGAGTGAGGGTATGGCTGACAAAGCCAAACCGAAGTCAACTCCGGATGGCTGTCACTGAGATGGGCGAAAAGCACGCTAATAAGCTGCTTAGCCTTTAGCACCTTAGAGTCGGTTGGGTCAGTTGCAGGCTCAAACGGAGGGTGGTAGTTTCGAGATGCTTCCGCTGTCTTGGTTTCGGCCACTCCTCCCGAAACTGTAAAGGGCCCGACAGGAGTGCCAACTGCTTCCAGTGTGGAAGCCAGGGCCACAAACGCAAGGAATGTTCCTCGAGCCCCTCCTGCTTCCTCTGCAAGGATTCAGGCTCCAGTGCCCTCGGTCACTTACCCGGGTCTGGTCAGTGCGGTGCCTTCAGAGCCGCACTTGAACAGGCAAAAGGCAGCGGACGGTAATTCGCATCCTCCAGGCCAACCTTCACAGATCCTGGGGAGCTGATAACCTTCTAGATCAGCTCGCCCGAGAACTTGGTGCTGACGCGCTCCTTATCAGCAAACAATATCGGGACAGAGACACAAACATCTGGATCTCCGACAGCCTCGGTACTGCTGCATTTTCGGCACGTAATACGCAGGATGTCTTGGTGCGGAGTCACGGGCGCGGCCGAGGATTCGTCTGGGTTCGGTGTAGGGACGTGACTATCTTCAGTTGCTACCTCACCCCCAACGAGGCCGTCCAGGACTTCCGCGACAAGATAGATAGTCTAGAGGAGTGCGTTCTCGGCACCACCGGGCATGTCGTCATTAGTGGCGATTTCAACGCCAGGGCCGTCGAGTGGGGAATGCCTTCTACCAGCTCCCGGGGGAAATACATCCTGGATTTCATCGCCAGGGCCGGTCTTGTCGTCCTTAACCAGGGTGACACACCTACTTTTCGGCGCCCCGGGCAGAGAGGCACGATCCCCGATGTCACCTTTGCGTCTGAGTCGCTCCTTCCGAGGATCTCTGGCTGGAGTGTTTGTTTAGGACTACACGGGTAGCGACCACCAATACGTCGTTTTTGACCTGCATGATCAGGCAAATCGTCGAGTTTCCGCATCTCGGGAAGGGCCACGCCGGTGGAACACCAACAAACTGGAAGTGGTCAAGTTCACCGAAGTCATCTCTCGGGGAGCGCAGGGGAATCCTGGTGAGGCTGGGGCCGAGGCACTAGTAACATCCACGATGGAACTGATCGTCTCGGCCTGCGACCAGTCTATGCCGCGAAGGAAACCCCGACGCGACAAACAACCCGTTTACTGGTGGACTGAAGAGATTACGGAAATCAGAAGAACATGTTTAAGAACTAGACGAGCCGCCACAAGAGCGAGAATTCCCGCAGACAGAGTTCGTAAGTCGGAGGCCTATAAAGCTGCGAGAAAATCTCTCCGCCAGGCGATCAACAGGAGCAAGGCGAATAGCTGGAGGAGACTTCGTGACGACGTTGACTCCGACCCGTGGGGCCTGGGTTACAAACTTGTAACACAGAAACTCGGCGCCTGCTCTCCACCTTACATCATGGAGGGCGCCACCATGGGGAGGATCGTCGCTGCGTTGTTTCCTGAACATCCACAGCGACCGCCGGTTGACTTCGGACGGGTAGAGGACATTCCACTCTTCACCTTCGAGGAGCTGGAAACCTCCGTTCTCTCCCTGAAGAGCAACAAGGCTCCTGGCCCGGACGGGATTCCCAGTGAGGCTTTAAGGAAAGTATTTTCAATCAACGCTGACTTGTTGTTGAGAATGTACAATGCCTGTTTAGTAGAAGGGGTGTTTCCGGCTCCCTGGAAAACAGCCAGGCTTGTACTGATCAGCAAGGGCAAAGGTGATCCCGAGCTGCCGTCGTCCCACAGGCCTCTCTGCATGTTGGACACGGCTGGGAAGCTGTTCGAGAAGCTGATCCGTTTCCGCCTGACTTCTGCCATGGAAGCTGCCGGGGACTTATGCCCACGTCAGTACGGCTTCAGAAAGGGACGGTCAACGATCGATGCTGTCACCGAAGTTCAGAGAGCTGTGGAGAGAGCCGAGAGTCACAACCATTTCTCCCGCCGAGTAGTGCTTCTTGTTACGCTTGATGTCAAGAATGCCTTCAACTCGGCGAGGTGGGTCGATATGTTGGATGCGCTTCGCAACACCTTTCGTATTCCTGCATATCTGTTGCGGCCCATCGAGGATTATCTACGCTCTCGAAGCCTGATTTATGACACGAAGTCACTTCTGGTGCCGCACAAGGTTCAATACTCGGCCCGGATCTCTGGAACGTTGCCTATGACAGCCTGTTGAGGTCCGAGATGCCTGAGGAAACCACTTTGGTTGGGTACGCCGATGACGTCGCAGCTCTCATAGCTGCACGCAACGTTGAGCTGGCCTAACTAAAGTTGAACCGAGTCATGCGTGTGGTCAACACCTGGATGTCAGATCACGGTCTCTCGCTTGCTCTCAGTAAGACGGAGATTGTGATCCTCACGAAGAAGAGGATCGACACCGTCGTCCCACTCCGAGTGGGAAGGGAGGTGGTCACATCAACTCGTGCCGCCAAATACCTTGGGGTTATGGTGGACACCAAGTTAAGCTGGAGGGATCAGATCTTCCGTACGGCGGACAAGGCCGCTAAGGTAGTCACTTACCTTAGTAGGCTGATGGCCAATGTCGGGGGTCCCCGATCCAGCAGAAGACGTCTGTTGATGTCCGCGGTCTAGTCCGTGCTCCTTTACGGGTGCAGAGGTGTGGGCAGGCGCTCTAGATAAGGAGTGCTACAGGTTGCGACTCGTCCGGGTTCAGCGTCAAGCTGCGCTTCGGGTGTGTTCTGCCTACCGGACAGTGTCCGAGCCTGCCGTCCTGGTGGTTGCCGGAGTCATCCCTGTCAAGCTCTTGGCAGGGGAGAGGAAAGCGATTTATCAGAGACAAGGCGAGATCGGCAAGGACACGGCAAGAACAGAAGAGCGCTCCCGAACCTTCCAGCAGTGGCAACACAGCTGGGAGCACGACACCCGACTACGATCGACTGCGCGACTCATCGATCAGGTCTAATCATGGGTAGAAAGGCGGCATGGCGAGGTGGACTACTTCCTCACGCAGTTCCTGACAGGTCACGGCTATTTCAAGTCGTACCTGAACCGGATTGGCAAGACCGGTTCACCGGATTGCATCTACTGCCCGGGCGTTCCCGATGACGCGGAACACACCTTCTTCCGCTGTTCGCGTTGGGAAAGGCCCCGCCTGGAGGCCACAAGAAAACTCGGTGTTTTTTCGGTGGACACGGTCTGCCAAAAGATTATGGAGGATGAGGGCAACTGGGATTGTTTGTCACAGTTCGTCCGGGGCATCCTCCTGGAAAAGAAAACCGATCTGGACCGCGAAGTGGCCCAGATCCCTTGATCGAGCGGCTGGATAAGGAGCTAGCCCCACGGGCGTAAGCCAAATTTAGGCCTAGCCTGACGTAATGTGACAAACAATGCCAGGTTAGATTCCTAAAGAGTAGAGGAGGTTTTTTAGTGGGTAAACCCGTTTTTAGGGGAGCCCCACACTACAGGCTGGCCACCTGTGTGCGTAATGCATTTTTCCACCTCTCCCTCAAACAAAAAAAAAAAAATGTGAATGCATGACATGATAGTGATCTTGATCAACAAGATGCTTTTTTTACATTGTGAATATATTAAAGTTCATAATATTATAGATAAATTCTGGGTTGCTCAAATCCTTAAATCTGCTATTTAAAATAGTCATTATCGCTTCTTCTCTCGTTTTACCCTTGATAACAAAATCTTCATTCCATTTTTTTGCCATTTTAAAGTATTTATTAGGTTTTAATTTGTTTTGTAATACCTCCTGTTTATCAGTAGTGCTTCATTCTTCCACTAATTGAATATCTTAGAACAAGAAGATGAAAAGTAGTCCTCCGGTTTATTTCATCAGTGTCACATTCTATGTTGTAAATTGGCTAATATATGAGTAATGGCTAATATTTTGATTCACACTATCCTAAAACTTAAATCCTGAGGACCACATCAGCAACATAGTCAGTAAAGCCAGCCGTGTATTGGGCTTTATCATCAGAACCTCGAGAAATGGTCTAAGTATTGATGCTATGAATGTTTGAAACAAATCATTGGTTAGGTCTGTTCTAGAATTTGGATGCATTATATGGTCCCCGCACCAACTTGGACACATTCACCGCTTGCAACAGATTCAAGACAGATTTCTGCGTGTTATTGGAGTCCGCATGGGTTTTGAATACCAATCAGTGCCACTGCCCCAGATAGAGGAGATGCTTGGACTAAACTCACTAGCTACCAGATGCCAGATGCATGACCTTATATTTCTTCGAAGATTGCTTGTGGGTGAGATGGACTGTCCTGCCCTGTTTTACCTCATTGACTTTCGCGTTCCTGGTCAGACGCGCTCAACACATCTATTCAACCGCCGTCACTGTTCAACAAGCTACGAACTGCACAGTTCGATACCACGTCTCCATCGGCTCGGCAATCTAGTCTCCACCCAATACGATTTCTTCTATGATACAATGAACTGCCTGAGAAAAACCTTAAAATCTTTGTAAAAGTAATTTTGCTGCATGTCTCATTATTTGTTGTTCACTACCATTTTTCACAGAAAATCAGTCTCACAGTATAGGGCAATGACGTAGGGCTGCACTTTGCATGTTCATGTAGTTTTTCATATTTATTCTGTTTTGTGCATTATGTATTATTGTAATTGTCTTGTCTGTTCTTGTAATTACTTTGTTGCCAAGATTTATACGCTTTGTCCCTGTAAAATTGTCTTGATTTCAATAAGTGTTGTAAAAATCACTCGCCATTGTATTATATCGTTTCTTATATTTTCATGTGTAAACTAGTAAGCAGTTGATTCACACCAACAGACATTCTGCATGTGTACTTTGGTTAAAAATTTTCTTGCCAACCCACCATATTGTATTGTCTTGTTATCCCATAAGTATTGTAGTATTATATTATTTCATTATTGTAAATTGGCGTATGCAGTTTGTAAGCATAAATAAATATAAATCCTGGTATGTGACTTTAAGAACAAGTTTTTCAGTGTTGGCTTAAATACTTATATCTTTGATTTTCACAGAAAACTATATTTTTCTTGAACTAAGTTCCCACCCTACAAACTCATTTGAAAAAAATGCAGTAAAATATTGACAGCACAAATAAAATATTTTTTGTATCAATTTTTTAAAAAATATTTTACGAAACTCTACCTTCTACTATGCTACGTTATTTAGTGATAATGTACTCAACTCTGTATTGAATTATAATTGAATTAGCATAATGTTTTCCAATGAAATAAAATATTTTATAGGTACATGAAGTCTGTATTAGAAATAGAACGTTACCTGTAAAGAAATGAAAACATGATTGAATGTGATGGCGACTCAAACCAAAACTTTAACACAATACACCTTAACAATAAAAACAACACTTAAAGAATAAAATATAAATAAAATCTTAACTTAAATCATATTGTGTTTATAAGATAGTCATCATCTTTAATACAAAAAAAACAAATAATACAACTGGTTTGGAATACAGTTTATATTTCGTAGTATATGGCTTGGTAAAACAATTAAAATACTATATTTCGTGATGATGCATATTTAAAGTAGAGAGATGTTTTTTTTTTTTTTTTTTTTACACAAATAATGATGTTTTTAAAAGTGAAGTATGTCCAGAAATAATTAAAACACCAAACATGATTTTTTTTCAAATTTGAATTTATTTCACGTAGGCTACTCTATAGCAAAACAGGGTTTAGATAAAACACTGTTGATTTTACAATATGAGGTAAAAATTTCAGCTTTATGTAGGATTCACCAAAAGGGCTTAAGTAAGAGGGACTTATCTGGTAACGGCCCGGCGGGCGGCGGGCGAGTCAGTAATCGTAACTTTTAATGTTCAAGCAAAGTGTGTAGTGAAACATCCGCCCTAATGGAATGTTACTGAATGTTTACTGCGGGCAGATACGAGTATTCTTCTAAACAAATGCTCGTTGAATACATTTTTATGTTTGAATTTTATTCAACAATGCTTGAATATAATTCAATTCTATACGTAATAAAGATAGAATGTTAGGCTTAAAGCCTTTTTAAAATAAGGAAATAATATGAATGTTGAGTATTGCTTATTGAGCACGTTAACTATTTTTTAAACCAACACACACAAAAAATAATGTAACCTAATAGTGTAAGCACTTTCTATCACGAAAGAGTTACAACCATAATGTAACGAAACAAATAGAAATATTCCAATAGTATTCATTTCTAAAATTATTGTAATAGTATTTATCTTAAGGTAAACGTAACTTAATACATATTGAAAAGATAGTTCTACTA
Source organism: Neoaliturus tenellus (assembly GCA_030545055.2). Taxonomy (NCBI): domain Eukaryota; kingdom Metazoa; phylum Arthropoda; class Insecta; order Hemiptera; family Cicadellidae; genus Neoaliturus; species Neoaliturus tenellus. Next base: position 319,607,772 of record CM061531.1, read on the forward strand.
CTACATTATTGAACTAAAGACAAACGCTTAAAGTATTATGACCCCCACATAAAATGCGTAGGATTGTAAGAAAATGTATTCATATTACTGAGAGTTTTTTTATTTTATTTACCATGTGGAAAAATATGATTTTAAAGGTAACAATTTTGTAACCATTACAGCTTTTATACCAGGGCTATATCAATGGTTATTTAGTTATGTGTATAGGTATTCTTACCTTAACAATCATAGTTGAAATTCTTCTCGATATCAATTTCGGGTTCGAAAACCCATCATCAGTTGATGATCAGGTTAACCAAACTAATAAAAAAATTTGCATTTTCCACCAGATGGAAAAAATTGACCTACTTAGTTTGGTTAATCTGATCCTCAACTGATGATGAGTTTTCGAACCCAAAATCGATATTGAGAAGAATTTTACTAGGATTGTTAAGGTAAGAATACCTACACACATCATTAATCAAACAATCCAGAGGCAACATGAATAGTCCTTAAGTTATTAATTGAAATTACAGTTCCGATAACTTTGATTAAATCAGTTAATTCTTCAATAAATTCATTCCTCTACATTATGTACGCTCGAATTCAGCCTTCTTCATGGATCAATAAAGTTAATGATAAACACGAAATATCAGTCATGCAATGTTGTCGAAAACAACATTTTGTAAATAACACCGAAATCTTTATTAGGAGTCCGTTTAGTAATAATTATTTTCAATCATTGTTGAGTGACAAAAAACAAGCATTCAATTTGAAGATTACTCGTTTTCCCCGCAGTAAAACATGTGCAAAGCAGTTGACTTTTCAAACTAAAAAGCAATTGTGAAATGCCACAGATCAACATAATATTGATAAACCAGACATTGTTACGTATCTAAATACTTCGTACACAACCGACACTGAAGAATGCGTTAGTTGAATGTAATTCAACTAAACGTATACACTACAGTACATTTAGTAAAGGAATTACGGAATGCTATATGGTTCAATAGAGTGAAGTATCGATCCGTCGTATAATATTACGTATCGTTTGATTCGTTTCCACTAAATATGGACACAACAGTAGATGGTAAACAAGCAATGGTGGGATACAATGGCTCATCAGTATGGTCCACAATTGATCTAAAAGAAAATGACCGTAATCCAGCACTAAGGACAAACCCACCGCTGATAGAGGGATTTCGTGCAAACTAAACTTGGAGAAGACAGTAGACGTGGCCAAGCGATAATAGGATGCCCTGGATCAACAGGGTGAATTATTGATCAGTCAGAAAATGCCCCACAACTCAACGATTTGGACAAACCCACCACTGTATGTGGATTGTCTTACAGTAGATGTGGACAAGCGATGGCAGAATGCCTTGTATAAATACGGCTCGGTATTGATTATTTAGACAATATTGTTAGTCAACACTGTAGTTGGTTTTTGTAACACATTAACGTGGATACATTAGATGTGTAAAAGTTATGGTCGAATGCCCTTTTTTTACTTGATTCATTATTGGCCAGTGGAATAATTTTCCTAATTAAACATTTCAAACACATACATAATTTTCCAACACTGAAGTTGGTTTGTTTCAAAACTACAGATTAACACAATATAGTAGATCTTTACAGGTATTTTTGGGATGCCCTAGATTAATAATGTGTTGATCTGGAGTGTTAGATTACTCAAGACTTTGGACAAACACACCACTGCATTTGGATTTCATTTGAAGTAAACATGGACACGAGAGTAGATATGGACAAGTAATGGTGGGATATACTGGACAAACATGTTCATTACATCAGTCACACAATTACTTCGTTTAAACTAAACGCGGTCATGCTAGTAGATGTAGACAAGCAATAGTGGTATACCGTGGATCAACCGAGTGCAATATTGATCAACCAGACATGTTCCGTAACCCAATGACGTAATCACAACCACCACTTTCGATGGATTGTATCACAACTAAACATTTACACTACAGTTAATGTATACTACCGATGGTGGGATGCCCCGAATCAACAGTCTGCAGTATTGATCTGACAATGTTCCACAACTCAACGCCTGGGGCATGCCATCACAGTGGTTGAATTGTGATACAACTAAATGTGGACACAAATGTAGAAGTGGTCAAACTAAGATGATCAACATTGTACAGTATTCATCATTCATATAACATTACCGAACAAAATACTTAGACATAACACCACTGTAATGGGATTTAGTTCCAACTAAACATAGACACTACAGTAGATGTGCACAAGCAATGTCGGGATCCCTGAATCAACAGGGTGTAGTATTGATCAGCCCAGACAACGTTCTGTAATTCAACGCTTCACTCGTACACGTGGTCGCTGGCGTAGTGTTGGGGTCGATTTGGCTTTTATCTGATTAAATGTCACATATGTCATAACTTGTCAAGGATAAAAGAGGGTGGAGAATTGCTGATTTGATTATGTTAACACCCTTCTTGTAGATTCAATTTACAAACGGATGATCAACTATGTGAATTATGGTTTGTTTAGGGTTACAATTTATCACTTTAATAGGATTATTGAATAAGTCTCCGTAAGAGAACTTTCCAAACATGTTTGTCTGTGTTCAAAATGGTTGTATTAATCAGCTCAACTTGATAATTGTTGACAACGTGGATTCAATGTAGCAATTAGTTTTGAAAAGTAAGTTCTTAGCTCTGCAAGACTTTTATAATAACTAAAACACAGCATATAATAAAGTAAATGTAAAATAATCTTTTAAGAATTTTTTTTATTTTTTTTTTTTTTATTATAGACTTTACAAAATACGAATTCATAACCTTCTGTGTAGGCTCAGATAGCTTTGTGATATTGTAATATGAAAAGGAAATATTCATTGTTTAATAATTTTTTTATGATTCTTATTCAGCCATTACAATTTATTCACTTAGCTTTCTTCGAATGCCTGGAACACGGCTGTCAAAATAATGATATACAATAATTGAGATGCAACGATTGTCAGAATATTCACAAAGGTCCCAAGAAAATTGAGTTCATGATAAGGAAATCAGGGCAAAAAGCTCTGTGAAAGGTATAAATGTCGAAAAGTTTTCAGCTCATCAGAGATGTAGGACTGGACGCTACGGAGGATACTTAGCATTAAAGCACAGTTAAAAGGAGACATTCCAAGAACTAGGCATTACTTATTCATGAACTTCTTAACATTTTAGCTTGGCTGCACGTTCCAACGCCACTAAATTGATTTTATAAAAACTCCAAAAATAAAACCTCCTTGAGACACTGTATATTTATAGTATTTTTAATCAACTAGAAATTCAATTATAATTTGTGAAACAAAGTTTTAATTTTATCGTGTATTGGTTCGTTTATGTAATCAAGTGTGATGCCGATTAAAAAAATAAGTATTTAGGTTATAAATTAAAAGATTGGTATTTAATAATATGATGAGGTTTCATTTTTTTACTGTTTATTTAATTTATATTATTGATAATTGACCGTTAAAAGACATTTTTTTTTATTTTCGGGATTGTTTTTTTGATATTTTCTATTCGAAATGTAGTATCCGTTTATAATGTATAATGAAAAAAAAAAACGTTGAAACTAATAAATTCTACCTTATCTTGTAAAGATTTAAAAACTCAAAGTTTAGTTTCCACTTTCTTGTCTCCAATTCTAAAAACGTACTGCACGTAATTAGTATAATATTTCTAATGTTGTTTTAAAGTTTTCTCTATAGTTTTTTTCTCATTGTAATAATCATGAGTTAAACTAACTCAAAGCACTTCTGGTTGTCAGACACGTTTATTTATACATCCTGCCACACGGATGAGGCCCGAGGGCTTGTAAGCCTACTGTCAGCGCCACAAACCCCTTCAGGACCGGCGGTGGATCTGACGTCATCGAATATTTTAATTTAGCTCAAAAGAGTAATGGTACAATCCATGATGGGGTGTTAATATTTAATGAGGGATGGTTTCCAATTATAGTTTCTCGTTACATTTTACTCTAAGGTTATAACCCTTAAATGTGAAGTTAAAACTTTCTTTGGTTATTAGTCTCTGAAAAAAAAAAAAAACATTTATCTAGGAAAAAGAGTTTTATTATAATTGGAATGAATTAAAATATTCAGAGCTACCATATTGGAGTGTATATTGATAAGTTTCTCCGAGGTTTTATAATGCTCATATGGCATGATCATACCAGTAAGGATCAACAAAATTTTGGAAATAAGATTGACATGTCATTAGTTATTATATATACCTTTATATAGAGACTGGAAACTATAATAAAGTAATAAACTTATACTATGATAGTATAATAAACTTTATACAATAATAAAGGAGTAAAAATATTTATGTAATAATAAAAGTAAAAATGTTTCTAGTGTTCACAGATACAAAGCTACGATAGTTCTAAAATCTTTTATGCATTTATCAAAATATTAAACTAAAATATTTTTTCCCAAGAATCTAGTTTTTGTATTAATTAAAACGATTATTGACCAAACAAACGTAGACTTCAGTTATGATTATACTACCTCTTTTCCATGATATATATATAAGTAGATAGTATCATGTTACTTCTAGGACACTTTTGGAGACAATCAAAAATCAAACAAATTTCACAGTTTTTTAATACAATTATGCAATATTTTTGCAATTTTTTGGTCAATTTTCAGCTTTTGTCAAATTGTCATAAAAAATATGCAATTTTAATGAAATTTTTAACAAATATGCCTAAAATTATCTACAAAATAAAATTTTTTTAAAAATAAGTAAAATTATCACATTTTATAAGTATTTTTTCAATAAAATCAATAGTTGACTTTTCATAAGTCAATTTAAGTTTTCTATAGTATTTTTTCAATAAAATTTTAATTTTTTTAAAACAAGTAAAATTATAAGGTATCAATAAAATTTTATTCAAATTTAACTTAAGCAGTTTCTTTATCATCAAAAGTCTTAATATCAGTGACAATTAAATGTAAATCTTTTTTATTTAATTCTTTAATCGATTTATCATCAATTACATTAGTAAATCTTTTTGGTAAATGTACTTTACATTTTTCTAATTCAACAATAATAGTATATCCATATTTATCTTTAATTCTTTCAAATTTTTCAATTTTATATTTTTCATTTAAATTTAAACTTTTTAATGGTTTATATTCTTTAAATCTTAATTCTCCAACATTATTAATTTCTTCTAGCAGATCCATTTATATAGGAAAAAATATCACAAACTTGTTTGTGATAGATATGTTAAAAAGTCATTATCATAATTAGGTTTTATACAAAAATCCATATTTAAGTATTTAAAAATCATAGGTAATAATTTTTTGTATGATATATTACTTTTCTTAAAACATAAATATTTATTAAAAAATAGTGTAATTTTTTCTTTATCTTCATTATTCAATTCAAAATCAATATTGTATATTTTGTTTAAAAATTGATAGTAAAATATCCAATTTGTACAATTCCTTTGTTTTAAAAATAATTTTATATTCTTAGGTGTTATTTCAAAATGATTGGAAATACATAAAATATATAATTCATTAATTAATTGTTGTGTTTTATATGGTTGAAAATGGTTAAATTCTCTTAAAATATGTTTAAGATGTTTATTCTTATTACTTTTTCTCTTAATCTTTTTTTCATAAATAATTCTTTTACATATATTACATCCTACACAATTTCCAATAATAGTAAAATTAGTTTGATTATGACATCTATAACACATATCCATTTATTTAAAAAAAAATTATACATAAATGAATGAACCAATTCATTGTCACAAATGTAAGAAAAAAACTAAAAATATTAATCCACAAATTGTTGAAATGAAAAATGGATTATATAGAATTGCTACTAAATGTTCAATTTGTAAAACAAATAAAAGTAAAATTTTGAAAAAAGAAGTTAAACCTATAATTAAAAAAGAATTAACTAAAAATGAACAAATAATTGAAGCAAATGAAATTCATGCTCCAATCAGAAAGAAATTTCTAAAAAGAAAAATAATTACATTAGATATTGATGATTTATGGGCAGCAGATTTAATTATAATGAAAAATTATGAAAAAGAAAATGATGGTTATAAATATATGTTAAATGTGATAGATACTTTCTCAAAATATGTTTGGTCAAAACCATTAAAGAAAAAAGATGGAAAAACAGTTTCTAAAGCATTTGAAGAAATAATTAAGGATGCAATTAAAATTAATCATAAATCACCTAATCTTTTACATACAGATAAAGGATTAGAATTTATCAATAAAGAATTTAAAGAAATATTAAATAAATATGATATTAAATTGTATCATACAGAAAATGAAGAAAAATCAAGTATAATAGAAAGGTATAATAGAACACAAAATGAAAAAATGAAAATACAATTTGAAATTAATAAAAATTATAGATGGATAAATATTTTACCAAAAATTGTTAAAGAATATAATAATGCATATCATTCAACAATTAAAATGAAACCAATTGAAGTAAATAAAAATAATGAAAAGGATTTATTAGATACTGTTTTTAAATATAAACCACCAAAAATAATAACTAAATCAAAATTTAAAATAAATGATAGAGTTAGAATTGGAAATAAAAAATCAACATTTTCTAATAAATATAAAAATAATTGGTCTAGAGAAATATTTATAATTTCTAAAATTAATAATACAAATCCAGTTACATATAGTATAAAAGATGAAAATAATGAAGATATTATTGGAAATTTTTATGAATATGAATTGAAAAAAACCAATTTGTAAATTTTATTTTATATAAATGGAAAAGAAATGTTTAAGGTGTAAATTATATAAAGATATATCTAAATTTTATAAATACAAAAATAATAAAGATGGGTTATATTATTATTGTAAAGAATGTAAGGATGTGTATTATAAAAAATTATATGATAATATTAAAGTTATTGAATTAAATGAAAAACAATGTCATAAATGTAAAGAAATTAAAGATATTTCAAATTTTAATAATTATCATTATAGTAAAGATAGAAAAAATGCAATTTGTATACAATGTATTAGAGAAATGTTTTTAAAACCACAATTTTGTGAATGTGGAAGAAATATTAAATGGACTAAAAATTATTCAAGACATTTAGAAACTAAAATTCATGAGAAAAATATACCAAAACTAGAAAATTTAAAAATATAATAAAAAATGAACAAAAAATTTTACTTATTTTAAAAAAATTCAAATTTTATTTAAAAATATATGATTTAAATTATAAATTACCTAGTAAAAGTGGAAAAACTTCTTATACTTTTAAGAGTTTTATTTTTAAGTAAAAATTATTTTTAATAAATAAAGAATTTCTCCCTAATAAATGGAACGAAGAAATAAAAATATTAATTGTCCTTATTGTAATAAAAATATATTATATAAAAATTATGATAGACATTATAGCTCATCTAAGCATTTATTAAATAAACAAAAATATGATAATAAAATATTTGAATTAAAACATTGGTGTAAAAATAATAATATATATAATTATAAAAATAAAACTTTAGATGAATTAACAAATATTAAAGAAACATTTGATCTTACAAATTATTCATTATTTAATATAGAAAAATTAAATGAAATTGCAAAAAAATTATCTGTCAAAAATTATGAAAATTTATCTAGAGATGAACTAATTAAAAGATTAAATAAAATTAAAGAAAATCCAAATAATTTAGAATATAGATCATTAAAATATATTCAAAATTTAGCAATTAAAAATAGTATTAAAATTGTTAATAAAACTAGAAAAGAATTGATTGGATTATTAAATGATTATTTTAAAAATAAACCAATTCCAAAAGAAAATATAATAAATATTCAAGAAGCTTCGTCATTAAAAGGATATTTTCAAGATTATATTTTAACAAATTCAAATGATGATTTAGATATTAATGATTATTTAGAAACTCAAAGAAATGAAATAAAAAAATTGATAGAAAAACAAAAATTAAAAAATATTAAAGGACAGATGGCTTTAGAATGTGAATATGAAAGAAAATTAGTAAATGGTGAAATTCAAAATAGTAATATGTATTTTTGTATAAAAAGTTCAGATATTTTAAATATAGATGATTTTATTGATGATCAATTTAAGAAATTAATAGTTAGAGAACAACTAAATCAACCATCAAAAGGCTCTGGTTGGTCATTAAAAAGATGTGTTGAATTAAATCTAAAATTATCTAAAAATAATTCATTAAATGCTGGATCATATATAGAATTACCAAATGAAATTAAGAATAAAAAATGTTGTGTAAATTTTAAAAATAAAGATGAATATTGTTTTATTTATGCAATTAGATGTGCTATTGATAAACCAAACAAAAATGCTGAAAGAGTTAAACAATATCAAAAATATATAAATGATGATATTTTTAAAGGTTTTGATTATCCAATATCATTGAAAGATATTAAATTATTTGAAAAAAGATCGTTTGACTCTAAATATAACTATCCATCAATGTCAATAAATATTTATAGAATTGATGAAGATGAAAAAATAGTGCCATTACAAATATCTGAATATTATAATGTAAAATTAGAAATTGATTTATTATATTATAAAATTGGTAATAATTGTCATTATATATTAATAACAGATTTAAATAAATTGGTATATTCTCAATTATCAAAACATAAAACAAAAAAATATATTTGTAGAAGATGTTTGACTCATTTCTACAAAAATAAAGACTTGAATAATCATTTAGAAATATGTAAATCATTAGAACCTTGTAGACCTATAATGCCATTTCCAGGTCAAACTGTAAGTTTTAAAAATTATTATAAAAAGTTTGAACATCCATATGTAATTTATATGGATTTTGAAAGTATATTAGAAAAGATTGATAATTGTAAAAATAATCCAAATTGCTCATATACAAATAAAATTCAAAAACATAAACCATATGGATTTACAATCTATTTAGTATCTAGAGTAACTAATAAAATGTATAAACCTATTTGTTATAGAGCAAAAAATGAAGAGGAAATAATAAATGTACCAAATAAATTATTTGAATATTTAGATGAAATTTCAAAATATATAGCTAAAAAATATAATTCAAAAAATAAAAAGCCTATGAATTTAACTGTTGAAGAAGAAATTAATTATCAGAAAACAAATATTTGTCATATTTGTGAAAATAGTGGTTTTGATGATGATAAAAGAATAAAAGTAAGAGATCATTGTCATTTAACAGGAAAATTTAGAGGTGCTGCACATTTTAATTGTAATTTAAATCTAAAACTCCCTCAAAATATTCCTATATTCTGTCATAATAGTTCAAATTATGATACACATTTGTTTATAAAAGAATTGGCTAAAAAATATGGTAAAATTGATTTGTTAGCTAATACAGATGAAAAATATATAAACTATTCAGTAAATTCTGGTTATGGTTATGAGTTTGGAGGTGATAAACCTAGAAAATTTATAAAATTCTCATTTGTAGATACATTTAGATTTATGGCTACATCAATTGAAAAATTAGCTAAAAATCTTAAAGAATTTAAGCATATAAATAAATTTATAAAAGAAAATGATATAATTGAATATGATAATGAAACTTTAAAAATATTAACTTCTAAAGGTATATTTCCATATGAATTTATTGATAATGTTGAAAAATTAAACTATGATAAAATATTAGAAAAAGATCAATTTTATAGTTGTTTAACTAATGAAAATATAAGTGATGATGATTATAAACATTATATAAAAGTCTGGAATAAATTAAAAGTAAAAACATTAGGTAATTATTCAGATTTATATAATATTCAAGATGTTCTTTTATTAGCTGATATATTTGAAAATTTTAGATCTGTTTGTTTGAAAAATTATCAATTAGATCCAGCACATTATCTAACATCACCATCATTAGCTTGGGATTCTATGTTAAAATTAACAAAAATTAAACTAGAATTAATAAGTGATTATAATATGTATTTAATGATTGAAAAAGGTATTAGAGGTGGTATTTCACAATGTATAACTAGATATTGTAAAGCAAACAATAAATATACAAAAAATTATGATAAAACAAAACCTGAAAGTTATATGTTATATATAGATGCAAATAATCTATATGGATGGGCTTTAAGTCAAAAATTACCTTATAAAGATATAACATGGATGAATCCTAATACATATACATTAAATGAATGGGAAGAAACAATATTAGAATTAGATGAAAATGCTGAATATGGATATATATTAGATGTTGATTTAGAATATCCTATTGAATTACATGATGATCATAAAGATTTACCATTAGCACCTGAACATTATAATAATAAGCTTTGCACAACATTATTTGATAAAAAAGATTATGTTATTCATTCAAGAAACTTAAAATATTATCTACAAAAAGGATTAAAATTAAAGAAAGTCAATAGAGTTATAGCATTTGATCAAGATGACTATATGAAAAAATATATTGAATTAAATACTAAATTAAGATCCAAATCAACATCAGACTTTGAAAAAGACTTTTTTAAATTGATGAATAATAGTGTTTTTGGAAAGACTATGGAAAATGTTAGAAATAGATGTGATATTAAATTAGGTGATGAAAAGTTTTCATTAAAACAAGCAAAAAAACCTAATTTTAAAACATTTAGTATATTTGATAAAGACTGTATTGCTTCACATATGATAAAAGAAAAGGTTAAGTTTGACAAACCAATCTATATAGGATTTTCAGTACTTGATTTATCAAAATTACATATGTATCAATTTTATTATGAAAAATTAAAGAAGTTTGATCCAAATATAAGGTTATTATATATGGACACAGACAGTTATTTTATAGAATTTAAAAAGGATCCATATAAAATTATTAAAGAAAATATTAATGAATTTGATACAAGTGATTATAAGAAAGAACATGAATGCTATAGTGAAAAGAATAAAAAAATAATTGGTAAATTTAAAGATGAGTTAAATGGTGAAATATTAGAAGAATATTGTGGTTTAAGATCAAAATTATATAGTTATGAATTTAATAATAAAAATCCTGTAAAATGTAAAGGAATCAAGAAAAGTGTTGTTGATAAAACATTACATATGGATGATTTTAAGAAATGTTTATTTGATGATCAAGAACAATATAGAGAGATGACTTGTATTAGAAGTTTTAAACATGAACTATATACAATTACAATAAATAAATTAGCTTTAAGTAATAGAGATGACAAAAGATTTATTTGTGAAAATAAAATTAATACATTACCTTGGGGGTATAAAAATAATTATAAATAAATGGAAATTTTAATTGTTCCAAAAGAATTAATAAATAATGATTTTGATATAAAATTATATTTATTTAAAACTAAAGTATCAAATAAATTTTTAATATATCTTTTTAAATATAAAAATTATTTTGTATATCATTATAAGTTTAATTTTATAATAGAACCATTTATAAATATAATAAAAAATTATGTTAAAGAAAGTTTTAAAGAAAATGATCAAAATTATATTAATAATTTATAACCATATGATATTGAATTTATACTATAATTTTATGTATATTTTTAAATATTTTCTTTAATAAATTGAAATATATTCAATAATTTATTGAATATCTAACATAAAAATATCTATAAATTTTACTTTATTATCATTATAAGTAAGACCCGTCTTTAAGACGGGTCTCAAATTTGTATACAATTTATTATATTTATGAATATTTTTGAATGTTTAAGAAGGGTAACATTTTGTTACCCTTAAGTTTTTATTGTATAATAAGGTTACCCCCTTTTAAAATTTTAAAATAAATATTCTAATTTATATGGGACCCATTTTGGGTCCTACCTAATTTTAATAAGTTTTGTATGTTTTTCATTAAATGATAGGGGGGACAAATTGTCCCCTCTAAAAATATCTATAAATTTTAATCTATCCTTATTGTTTTCTACTTTTTTTATTTTAAAATTAATAAATATAAACCAGATTCATTAATAAACATTGTTTTATTATCTATTTTATTGACGCCCTGTTTTAGGGCATCTGAAAAACATGTTTGTACATCAATTTCTAGGGTGTCATAATTTGTGACACCCATAATTTTTATGTAAATTAATTTATCATCATTATGTAAATGTAACTGTTGGTTACACTTGATATTTTTTAAGTTTTATATATTTTTCTTTTACATTATCAATTAAAACTTTTCTAGAATTTTTATATTTTAAAATATAACAAATATCTTTTTTTTAAACCAAGGTTTATTTTGTTTATTAAATACAATTAATTTATTATTAAATATAAAATTATTGTTAATTAAATTAATTATTGTTTTTATTATTTATGTAGATAAATTTTATATTACAAATTTTGTTTTAATCTTAAATATACAATACTTTTAATATTTTCATTATTTATTAGATTTCCATCACTATCTTGAATAGATATTACAATATTTTGAATTTTATTTATATTTTTTAAAGGAATATAATCAATTTCATTTGGTTTTTCACTAATTTTTGATCCATATTCAACATTTGGATAAAATGAATATAGAATTTCTGATTCTTTATGTAAATGTGAAAGATCTTTATGATTTTCAAAACTAGGATCAACTAAATTACAATGAATTTCAAAAACATCAAAAGGTCTAATTTTTGGTAGTTTTATTCCTTTTGTTAATACATTTGGTTCAATCATTTTATCATCTAATCCTAATAAATCAATTATAATTTTTGTTACTATAATTTTAACAGGAGATTTTATTATAATATATGGTCCATCATTTTTCAGTATAAAATCATTTTCATCAAATTTATTAATTTTCTTTTTAAATTCTTTTAAACTATTAATAAAAATATTTTTTATTTCTTCAATTGTATAATTTCCTTTATTTATATCAAAATATTGATCTATAATTTTATCATCTTCATCTTTAATAGAATATCCATAACAGTTTTTATAATCATTTGGTATATTTGATATAAAATTATCTGAATAAAATCCACTTAAACCAATACTATATTTTCCATCTAAATGTATTGGATGTTGTAATCTTAATTCTAGTTTGGATGAATGACCAATTATTTTAAATAATTTCATCTTATTTAAATGGAGAAATTTTTAGAAAACAAAGATAATATAAAATTAGAATCATATGATAAAAATAATAAAAATGATCAACCTATTAGATTATTAATTATAGGAACAAGTGGATCTGGTAAAACTACATTATTATTAAATTTTATTTACAAAAGATTAATTCCATATTCAAATTTATATATTTTTAGTAAATCATTAGAACAACCATCTTATAAATTATTACAAAAAAGATTTAAAAATATAGAATCAAATATTAATAAACAAATTTCTTATTTTTCATGTGATGATATGATTCCACTAAATAAATGTAAACCAAATTCATTAGTAGTTTTTGATGATTGTATTTTAGAAAAACAAGATAAAATTAAAGAATATTTTATAATGGGTAGACATAAAAATATATCATGTATTTATTTATCACAATGTTATTCAAAAGTTGATATGCAATTAATTAGAAATAATTTAAATATGTTATGCATCTTTAAACAAAATGAACATTATATGAAAAAAATATATAATAATTTTGTTGGATCAGATATGAAATTTGATAAATTTAAAACTATTTGTAATGATTGTTGGAAAGAAGACTATGGATTTTTAACTATTAATTTATTGAAAAAATCAAATGATGGAAAATATATGAAAAATTTTTCTGATATTAAATAATGATAATGGCTTGTTGTATGTTTGATTCAATAATTGATAGAATATTTATTTTATTAGTATTATTTATTTCACTAGTATTTATATATTTAATGAAAATTACAGAAATAAAGTAAAATGAATTGTGTTTAACATAATTAGTGTTTATGTTAACATGATTTGTGTTTGTGTTAACATGATTTATGTTTTGTGTTAACATGATTTGTTTTTATGTTAACATAATTTGTGTTTGTGTTAACATGATTTGTGTTTTGTGTTAATATGATTTGTGTTTATGTTAGCATGATTTGTGTTTATGTTAACATGATTTGTGTTTATGTTAACATGATTTGTTTTGAACCTAAATTTTTTTTTGTAATAAATGGATAAAATATCTGTTAATGAAGCTAAAAAATTAGATGATATTGAGAAAAAATTAATAAAGGAATTTAAAAATCAAATTAAAATTGAAGATAATTATGAAAAAATTAAACAAAAAGCATATGAACCTATAACATCAGCAATTGGTAAAGTTGAAAATAAAATTGGTGAAGTCTTAAATGAAAATAAAAACCTTATGGAATTGGTACCTATTGTTAATAATTTTGCCAATATATCAATACCAGAAACTGAAGAATTAAATTTACCTTCAAGTACTCCATTTAGACCAATCAGACAACCAATAATTCAAGAAGAATCGACATTTATTGACCCAAATTTAATTTCACCTCAAACATTAGATAAAATTATTGGTCCATTAGCACAAAAATATTTACCAAGAACAAAAATGATAAATTTGGTTTATATTGGAATAAACATAAAAAATCATTTATGATTGGTGATAAAATAACTGTAATTGATAATGATGATTTAATAATTGATGATAAAAAATATAATGGAACACATGGATTATGGAGATTGTTAACTTATGAAAAGAAACCAGATAATAATTTATATACACAAGATGATTTAAATAATTATTCAAAGATTTTATGGGAAACTAATTCAATTTATAAAAATAATGATCCAAATAGTAAGAAACCAAAATCTAGTAAAGGTGATAAATATATTAATTTATCTAAACATATTTGGGAATTAAAAGGTGAAATTGAAGGTTCAGGAATCAGAAAATATACAGAAAATAAAATTGAATATAGATTTATAGATGATTTAAATAAATTAGATAATATTATTAATTATATATATGCACAAGAAAAAGCTGGTAATAATAATTTTTTAAATGAAAAGAGAGCAATTAAAGACTTTATATCAAATAAATTAGATGAATTAATTGAAAAACCTGAAGGAATTAAGTATTTAAAAAGAATTTTGGGAAATATTTCATCACCATTATTAAAAGATGGATCAGGTATTTTAAATGATGTTATAAATAATTTACCTTTTGAATTACATGTACCTGGTTATCAATATCTAGGGCCTGGAACTAAATTAAATAAAAGAGTAAAAAGAGGTGATCCTGGAATAAATGATTTAGATAAAGCTGCTAATGAACATGATTTATTTTATAGAGATCATAAAGATACAAAATCTAGAAATGAAATAGCTGATAAAATTTTACAAGATAAAGCATGGGATATAGTAACATCAAATAATCATGGAATTGGTGAAAGATTAATTGCATTACCAACATCAGGTGCTATGTGGATGAAAAGAAAATTTGGTATGGGTTTAGAAGTAGGATTAAAATTTTAATAAAATTAATTATGTTAATCTATATTATAAAAAACTATAAATTTTTTTCTTAATAAATGGAAAAAATAAATATAAACTTGACAGATAATCAAAAATCAAAAATAAAATTAGCATTTAAAAATAAAAGATCAGTTATAATTCAATTTAATATTGATCAATTTAATGAAAATGGAAAAGATATTATATTATTATCTAAAAGACAAATTAATAAACTAAATAAACATAAAAAATTAAATAAAGGATTAAGATTTGAATTTTCATATAATCAATTAAAAGAAATAAAAAATGGTGGATTACTAAAAGAAATTTTAGATTTTGCTGATAATATACCTATAGTTAAAAATTATACACCAAATGTTAGAAAGGGAGCAAAAGTAGTAAAAGAATCTATAATTCCTAAATTTAGAAATTTTGTTGATTGGTTAGATCATGAATTAAAAAATGTAGAAGGATCTGGTTTAGATAAAAAAACATTAAAATATATGAAACAAAATTATAAAAAAATTTTGAACCACTAACATTAGGTGAATTAGAAAAATTGTGTAAAAATATAAAATATTTTAGAGGTGTATTTATGAGAGATATATTACCTAATAAAGTTAATAAATTTGAATGTGGAATTATAAATTTAGATTCATTTGATGGAAATGGAACTCATTGGGTTTGTTATTATAAAAAAGATAAAATTAAATATTATTTTGATTCATATGGAAATATAGTTAATAAACCACCAATAGAATTAGTTAAATATTTAGGAAAAGATAATATATTTTATAATGATAATCAAATTCAAAATTATAATGATCCACCAATTTGTGGTCATTTATGTATTTTTATATTAAATGAATTAAATAATAATAAAAAATTTGATAATATAATAAATAAATTAATCCTTAATAAATATGGATTCACAAAATATATTTGATCTGTTTGGAAGACAGAAAAAACATCCAATTAATATTAAAGAAGATTATATAAATTCTAAATTAAATATATTTTTTAATAATTTTAGTAAAAGTTTTAAAAGTCATGTAAAAAAGACTGAAAATCTAGTAAATGCTATTGGTTTATCAAAAAATTATATAAGTATTAATGGTAAAAGAATTGTTAATGTTAAACCAAGTATAAATAAATATGATGTTGTAATAAAATCAGAATTAGATGAAGTTTTAGATTCGATTATTAAAATTGGTAATGATCATTCAGAAACTAAAAAGGATTTAAATAAAATTACAGACTTTTTAATTAATATTGGAAAATATGTTGAAAATTTAGAAGAAAAATTAGAAAAAGAACTAAAATTTCTATTTGATGGAGTCAATGAATCCATAAAAGAATTAAATGCTGAAATAATACTAATTAAAGATGATATAGATAAATTACAATAATTATTTTATATAAATGGAGTTGATTTATTGTCTTAAATGTAAACAAAAAACTAATTCTAAAGATATTCAGATAATAAAATTGAAAAATATAAATGTAATTAAATCAAAATGTTGTATTTGTAATTCAAAGAAAAGTTGTTTTACAAAATTTTCTCCCTAATAAATGGCTCTATACAGTTCATTTGATTTATTCATTATCAGAAACCAAAATCAATTAAACAAAGATGATTGGGATGATATTTCTGAAAAATATGAGTTGAGTATTAATATGATGAGATTGTTTCAAAATAAATTAAATTGGCAAAAAATTGCTCAACATCAAAATTTAACTATAGATTTTATTACTGAATTCATAAATTATCAATTAAAAGATTATATTGATTTGATTTGTAAATATCAAGATTTAACTGAATATTTCATTCATGATTATGCATTTACATTAAATTGGGAATTAATTTTAGAACATCAAAAAATATCAGCAAAATTTATACTTGATCATGCTACTGAAATTGAATATTTTAAAAGTAAAAATGAAATTGATACATAAAATTATAAAATTTGACATCATAAAATTATAAAAATTTTACTTGTTTTAAAAAAGCTTTTGATTTAAAAAATTTATCCTTAATAAATGGCTGATTACAAAAAATATGTAAATGATATTGAAAGAGCTGAATACAAAAATTTCTATCCATTATCTAAATTACATTTAAATGAACCTAATAAAAAAACTGAATTTAATATAGATTTTGGAGATGGATTTTGTACTTCTAAATTTCAATTTTATATATCTGGTAAATTGACTAAATCTGATGGAAATGCATATGATAATGGTGCTAATATAAAATTAATTGATAATTTTGTTCCATTTTTATTTTCAAAAATTGAAGTTAGAAAACATAATAAATTGATTGATGAAATTGAATATCCTGGTCTATTAAGTACAATTAAAGGTACTATAACTTATTCAAAATCAGAAATAAATCAGATAAATAATGGTTTTGAATCAAATTTTAAAAATAAATTTGAAGCAATTGGTAATTTATCTCATTTTGGATTAGGATTTTTTGAAAATGTAAATATTCCAATATACAAAGGAGGTTTTAATATAACATTTATTAGATCAGAAGATAATGATGCAATTTTTAGATGGAAAACTAAAAAGGCTGATGGATCTTATGATAATGCTACATTACCAACTGAAGGTAAAATAACAATTGATGAATTTTTTATTAGAGTTCCTATAATTGAATACAAAACAACAAGTAAAATTCAATTAATTAATGAACTAAGCAAATTTGAAAAAGTAAATTTTCATTTTAATCATTGGCAATGCATTGAACAAAAAAATATTACAGGAAAGAATTTAAGTTTTGATATAACAAATATCTATAGAAATATTTATAATCCAAAATTTATTATAATTGGATTTCAAAAATCAAGAACAAATGATCAGTTATTTGATACTTCTAAATTTGATAGTATGTATGTAAAAAATATAAGAGTAAAACTAAATGGTCATTATTACCCTGATGAATTGGAAAATTTTTATATAAACAATGAAAAATTTAGAATTATGTATGAAATGTATCAAGATTACAAAAAAGTTTATTATATTAGTAGTAAAATGTATTATAGTCCAACAGAATTTCTAGATAATAGACCAATTTATGTAATTGATACTACAAAAAATCCAACAAATATTTCAAGTTCAAAAAATGATATTATTATTAATGCAGATTTTGATTATGATATAGTAGCTACTAGTAAAACAAATTGTTATATTATTATTGTATCTGAAAAATTACTTGAATATAATATAATCAAAAATGATATTACTGAAATTAATTAGAATGAATTATTACTATTTTAGTCAAATTTATTGAAAAAAATACCACTAAAATTTTAAATTACCTTATGAAAAGTCGACTATTAATTTTATTGAAAAAAATACTTATAAAATGTAATAATTTTACTTGTTTTTAAAAAAATTTTATTTTGTAGAAAATTTAGGCATATTTGTTAAAAATTTCATTAAAATTGCATATTTTTTATGACAATTTGACAAAAGCTGAAAATTGGCCAAAAAATGGCAAAAATATTGCATAATTGTATTAAAAAACTGTGAAATTTGTTTGATTTTTGATTGTCTCCAAAAGTGTCCTAGAAGTAACATGATACTATCTACTTATATATATATATCAGTCTTAAAACTTTATACCCCATAGCCAGAACAATTGAAGAGAATAAAAAAGGTGGCAGTTTTATACAGACAATAGCTGCCTCATCGCAGTGGTAATGACAGACGCTAATAACAGCTCTAGCTCTCTCTTTCTCTCTCTCTCTCTCTCTCTCTCTCTCTCTCTCTCTCTCTCTCTCTCTCTCTCTCTCTCTCTCTCTCTCTCTCTCTCTCTCTCTCTCTCTCTCTCTCTCTCTCTCTCTCTCTCTCTCTCTCTATTTCTCTCACCCTCTCCATTTCCCTCTCCCCCTCCCAATCCATCTAACCATCCCCATCTCCTCCCATCCATCCATCCATCCAACAATCCATCCATCCTTCCAACTATGTATCAATTTTAATTTTATGAATTAATTTTAATTTTATTCATTTTAATTTAATAAAAAATTAATGTATCCACCCATCCATCCCTCCCGTTTTTACTCTTACCTCTTTCTCTAACTGTTAGATCTGTTTAGTTGATTATTATACTTGCTTTGCTGAATGTATACAAAAAGTTTAGTAAGTATAGTGTAAGGGTTGAAAGATTTAAGGGTCAAATTCACCGTTTAGCAAGTAGCGCAGTCGGCCATGTTAATATTTTCGCTATGTTTGGCTTTTGAGCAAAATATGGTATTTTATTCCTCTTTAAACTTGGAAATCATTTGGTTTAATACTTACGATAAGCTCTCATAACTGTAAAGTTTTAAAAAGTGAAAATATAACTCTGTGACGGCGAATAGTCACTTCCATCATTTTAAAATGTTGTTATACTAATACTCTTTATTTTATTTATTGATGCGGAACTACGGAACTAGATCCAACCTTAATATATAACAAAGCATATTTCTTAACGATTAGTATTAAAAAAACATCGTCCGAAAAAGAAGAATGGGAAGGCTTGTTTTCAGTGTTTTAAAGGGGTGAAGATTACTTAAGCCACGAATTTAAGTAGGAGCTATATTGTAAGTTAAATTTCAAAATATATATATACAAATGTTGGCTTTGGCCCTGTAACAAAATAAATTGAGATTTTTACAATACTGCCGACACTAAAAGAAGAACTACATATAAAATTTATCTTTCATGAAAATTTATCTCTCTTAGAAAATACTAAATAAAGCCTATATTTTAAGAATCCATTAAAGCACAGCCAAAATTTGAGACGTATTTTTATAATCATTAACTCTTTGTTAAACATTACTTAATAAAAAAATATATATTTTCTACTAAGAATTTATGCCATTTTTATTCATATTGCCGAATAACAATAGCACTTTTAAGGATGGGATTATAGAAAGAATCAATGAGCATTTTCAAACACGACAAAAAGTCTATGTTATGCATAAAGAGCGTATTTCAAACGAAGATTTCACAAATACTGGAGAGAAATTTGGCAAACCGTTTTGTAAAGTAGATAATCCAATAGACAAGATGGCGAATGCTTTTACAGCAGTAGGCCTATGATCCTTATGAGTGACGAGAGTGCCAGAACATTTACATAATAGTCGGTACAGTCATACATATTTCAAAGTAAAACAGACGGTACCATGTGAATATGAATACGACCGGAGTCAAGTATTGAATAACTGATCTCTTGATACAAATGTTTAAGACTGACAATTTTTATTTTATGTGATCTAGTGGTGAAATAAATGAAATACATTGTGAATGTTTGTCTTTTTATGTTGATTTGAATTTTTTTGTTATATTAAAGGTTTTGTTTTCATGTATGAAAAGGATTTATCGCTTTATTATGTATTAAATAATTTAATGATAATATTTTTCAGGAATAAGGAATAAAGACTGTCATATGTAATGATATAAATAAAGTATACATATTTTTTATTATCAATTTTTTCATGTATAAATTAATAGGCAAGAATGTTTCTTTTCATGCTTTTTTCTCAGGATGTGTGTATCGTAAGATAAATCTGCACATGCCGTTAGAAAGGTAGTGTCTTATAGATGAACAGAATCCCATTTCAATTCTCATTGGCAGCCAGGGCTACCTACGCCCTACAGGCTTTCAAAGTTTCAGTGTTTAACATATGGGAGAAGGATAGTTAATTGATTGATTATTAAATAGGTGTTGTAATAACACATGCTAGGAAATAAGAAAGAACAGATTTAAACATTATATTCTTTATGTTAAGTTTTTTAATGACAGTTATAAATATTTTAATATAATTGGTTTAAAGTTAATTAAATTTTTGGTCGATTTTTAACAAGTAAGTAATTACTAGTATCTATAATTATGTAAAATAATGTAGGCATACTATTGAAGTATTATTTCATTTAACTGATTGCGTAAATCTCACTATTTAGTATCAAAGCTTTTCCAAGAAACTCTATTAGTTGATGTGGCCTGTGGCAGTATTAGAGCTTGTACCACACATTATCTCTCTCTCTCTGCGAAATTCTAATAATGCAAAAGTATTTGATGTTTTATTTTTATATTTCACTAACCATTTTTTATCCAGGCACATTAGGTATATTAAATGTAACATTATATAATGAATAGTACTACCTGTACAAAAAATCGACCAACAAACATTTAAGCTTAATAAGAAATTATAATAGATAATTTTCAGCATTTAGTTGATTAAATACAGGGTATTACTTATTTAAAACAGCCTTTTACTTTAGTTAACCTACGACAAGTCATTAAGATATGTTTTCTAGAGATCACCTACTGATCAAAATTCAACAAAAATTTCGGTTCATCTAAACCCAAGAAGTTTAAAAACATTTTTTTACAACTAAAACATCTGTTCTTCCTGTTTTTCTAACAGTTGTTTCTAAAACAGTCTAATGATTCTGACATAAAACTGACATGTCATAATGACATAAAACTGTCTAATGATTCCTTCAAGTCTCGTTCCTCCATAAGATTAACATTGGAACTTTGAAAGCCTATACGGCGTAGCCCTGGAGTAAAATGTGAAATAGAATGGGATTCTGCTCATCTACAGGTTTATACCTATCTGACGGTATTATGCGCAATTTTTTTACGAAGCACACGAGCTGAAAAAAGGAGGAAACGAAACATGCTTGCCTATTAATATATAGATTGTTTGATCTATATAAAGCACTCTTTTACCCTTGACATGCCTACTAGGCAGACAGCGGTATGTTGCGGTGAGTATAGTGTGACTTGAGTAGCTGTGGTCAGAACCTGTGTTACAAGATATCATTCAACAACCTCACCATCTAGTCGTAACAGTGAATTGTTGGCTCTGTTAATGTTACCAGCTATATCACGAAGTGTGAGTTCTATTGATTGAATTGTAACATTTTACAATATGCTAAAATTGTTCTACGAATGCCTTGAAGTTATGGCTGAGATGTAAGTTAGGACATGAACGGAGGGAGTAACTAAAATTTATAATCATCTCACGAATAACCAAGACTGTACACAACAGTTGAATAAACTGCATAAACAACCGTTGCATCTATAAACAAGTTTGGCTAAACATTGTAAGAATAAAGTAATAAACATATCGACCATTCATAGGGTAGGCGGTCACCCATCCAAAAAGTATCAACGCCCGATGTGACTTGACCTAATCGTAGTATCACAAACATTAGATTACACATGTTTTGAGGTTTCACACACGAAGAAACTAAAAGAAGAACTGTTATGGAACGATCAACTTAAGTCCGACATCTTATTAATCTTAACATTAAGATGTTTTAATAGGTTACTAACACTGATCACAATAATTGTCCTTAACGCTAAATAAGAATAACTAAATTCATGTCCTGAGGTATTCCTGTAATTTGTGTCAGCTATAATGAACATATACTATTGTGATATGCGCTTAAAACTTATGTTGATTACCAGAATATAGCTTGTTTAAAACTTTATTTGACTCTTCTGCCAAGTAAAAAAATCCTACTTTTATTATTAATATTCTATGTATCATATCTTTGTCAAATTTTTAGAATTACATTACAAACACACTTTCTGCAAACCGAAATTTCTTTGACAAGAGAGGACAAATCGGGCCAAAGCCATAGTGACCAAATGGGGCTACAACTATAACACCTAATGTTCCACTCCTAACGGTTATAGAAATAGAGAAGTATCGTCGCGCTTATATCTTTGTTGTGTTAACTTTAGTTTTAATCTTAAAAAGCATAAACTTTTAAACAGATCTTTATCAATGATGTTTAAGGGGGTCTTATAAAGTTTTATATGACAAATGATTTACGTGGTGACATGTTTTATAGGTTTTTACATGTTTCACATTTACAACAAATACAAGTGGTGTTCTTCCAAATTATTTCTGAGAAAGGGAAATAAGCCACATCTTCCTTCTTTAATGAATCACCCTTACCTTTCGTGAATCAATTATCTATGACCTCTTACCTTAATATCTTTAAACTTCATTTTAATATATTTTTGTTGCCTTTATCAGTATTTTTT
Source organism: Neoaliturus tenellus (assembly GCA_030545055.2). Classification (NCBI taxonomy): domain Eukaryota; kingdom Metazoa; phylum Arthropoda; class Insecta; order Hemiptera; family Cicadellidae; genus Neoaliturus; species Neoaliturus tenellus. The sequence goes on from CM061531.1 coordinate 319,631,257, forward strand.
TTAAATAAATATTATTACTATCATTATGATTATTTTATATAAAGTCGTGGTATCTTATATAATAATAAGAAAAGTGATTGTCGCTATGTATTTTCCATCGATCTCGAAATATATTGTGTATATTTTAAACTATGCATTTGAGGGTGTTTTGGTAAACAGATAAGTTTTAAAAAAAGCCTCGACAAGAGAAAACATAGCTTTCATTGTGTAAAACTAACTTACAAATTGTGGTTTTTTAATATTGGTCTTATGGGTTGCCATCAAGGCAAAGAAGTAATATAAGATTGGTACTTTTAAGCATTGGTTTTAAAACATGTTTCTCATGTAAAAAGATGTAGTTTAGTTAAATTTAACAGTTTGATTACCATGATACTATAACAACATTGAATGAAAACCAACGAGCAAGGCTCAGTTAACCCGGTACTAAAGAATTGTAGCTATAAACTGAGGCTCCCTTAGTAATTTTTCAACTTAAAAAACTATTGTATCCGTACATATGAAGGGGGACAGAATAATAATGTATAGCCAATGTATAATACAACATATTACTGATTTTAATACGATAACACATTTTTATTTGTATTCTAAGCCAAAACTACCTCTAATTAATCTATATCCACCAACAGATACAGAAACTATAAGGGAGTGGTTGGTGAAATTTGTTTGTCAATGCAAACCGTCCACACAAAGCGACCGCCCGACCCCCCTGATGGTTGCAGTATCGTTTAGATGCATCAGACTGATACCTGACCCCATCACGCCGCCGAGGAGAGACGAGATCTAGATATATTAGGGGGATACCTGCGGCCCAAACCACTGACAACCATCAACTGCCCTCAGCTGTAAGCGCGTATTAAAAGGGGTAGGGTCGATCTAACAGTCTAATCTGCAAGGCAGTTTTGATTTCACGCAAGATTATTTTCAAATATAAAAGATGTCACGTTCTGGCAGTTATATAACTACCAGTTGTATAACTACTGTAGTACCGGGTTAACCGAGCCTTGCTCGTTGGTTTTAATTCAATTTTCTTAAAGTGTCATGGTAATAAGACTATTAAATTTCCACCAACAACCGAGTATACCTCTTAAAAGTTAATAAGTGTTAAAAAAGACTGCTTAACATTAATGTTCCTTAATTTTTGTACACCTTTCGTTGTTATTTCGTTACCAAAATAGCAAGCCATAAGAACAATGTTGAAAATTACATTTTTCAAACCCAAATTTAGTCCACATTAGATTTACCTGGGATTGAGGCTGTTTCTAAACTTACTTTTGTTCCAAAACACTCTTAAATGCAAAGTTTAAGCAAAATCTACCCACTAGATTTCGATATTGTGGAACATACATCCCTTCAGACAGTGCTCGTATTATAGTATACGATTCATAAATTATGAAACCAATATACAACACTTTATACCGCCATAACATTTCAGATTCTTCTTTTATTGAGTACGTTAATGACACTTTACGAATTAATTGGAAAAATTAACAAACACTTCCCTCTAACCCCTATCATACGATTAAGAAAATAATTATAATTTAATTTGAATATTACAAATTAATGTATTCTGGTTTTCTCCTCCGTAGCTTATAATTAATTCGCTTATCACAAGATCTTATAATTGAAAGGTCTGTAAAAATTACATAGTAATACAAATAAGCAAATTAAGTACAACTTAAATGAGTAGCTACTCTTTATTTTGTAATATTATTCTTGTCGTAACATGTAGGTTTCCTACTGATCTAATATTTCAACATTTTTACAGTTTTTACATGGTATTAAGTAATATTCAATTGAACTATGTTGGTTTTATCACTACCCACGTACTACCAGAATATACAACTAAACTTTTGTGCTTTTTTCACCAGCTCGAAATATTGTGATTTTTATCTAAAATGTGGGTTTAGTCGATAATTACAGCGCACGTGAATTGAGTTGTATCCCTCTCCATAGGGGTCAATATTTAATAAGTGTTTGATGGATGAATGAATATGTACAATTCAACGTTCACTCAGGGGTAGTATTCCAATTTCAGCGTTTCCATGTCGGCCCGTGTGATTAAATTTCAATTAACAAAACATGACCTTTTCCCCATAAATGACCGCAGCCCGTTGCAATAAAAAACTTATTATCTGCAAATTTAATTAGTTTTGTTTTAAATCCGATTGATTTTTAAATGAGTTTAGTAACTATTTAATTGGTTTTCCCTTATTGACAGACTTATTCACTACTTCTGTTTTCATATTTAATCAGTACGTTCATGAGCTAGGAAAATAAATAAAATTTTTTTTAGTTTCAAACACAAATTTTTCCTTTGCTCTAAGTCCCATCTCTCATTCGTTCTCTGAACAGCTTAAAGTTTCTATCGGTAGCTTGAAATACAATTAAATGCAGTATTTGAAGTGAGGTTGTAAAAATCATAAATTTGTAATATAGGAACCTGCGTTCCGTTGGCATAATTAACATAGCAAGATTTTGGACTTGAAATTAAGTCTAAAGGAATGATTAACAAATGACTGACACAAACAGATATTATTTTATTTATATATTTTGCCTTTTTCAACACCATTAATATATTCTTGCTATTGAAGTGTTTACTTCAATTAAGTGTTACAACTTGTTAAGTGTTTAAGCCTTAGAGGTTACTCTATTTAACGGGAAGCTCTATGTAGAAAACCTAATTTCAATGTCATCTTTAAAGCCCAAATACTGAGGGCAATTAGTAATTGACGGCTATTCGAGCTGACAATCTTGAGAATGTTAAGCGAACTCATGAATTTGGTAGGCTTTCGGCTCAGTCAATTCCTTGTATCAATAGGTAATTAGGGTACCCAGTGTAAATCATGGTTAAATTAACATTCACTCAATGCTATCACATTTTATTTCAAGCCAACAGGAAGTGTACCTAAATATTGGTGACAGTGTATTCAACAGTGTAGTGACAGCATTGGTACAAAATTTTGTGGAGCTTTTTCACTTTAATACTATATAACAATACTAGACGTAATATGAAACCTACAGTAATCTTGTTCATGGTGGGAAGTAGCCTAAAATAAACTCGGCAATGAACGGTTTGATATTGATCTGACACTCAATTTTCCGAAACCCATACAAGATAACATCACAGAAATACCGAATCTACAAATAACCCGACAGTAACCTTTCCCCAAGATGGGAAGAGACGCCATGAATAAACGTATTGATCTGTCACACGATGTTCCGTAACTCCCACATTACAATATCACAGAAATATCAAACCCATGGTCGGTGCACAATGCTTTTATAAGTGTGTTGCGTTAACCTTTTTTGTGGTCCCAGTATGATGTGTTGAAACTGAAGTAAGGCTAAAAAGATTTACAACAGCTGATTTAACGACCGGATAGAGTAATTTTGCTTCGGGTACGATATTTTTCGTAACGGTACCATGTTATGTTATTTTACATTTGGAATATTAGTTGATAACTAAAATTTAAACAATTATTCAATTCTATATTATTAATTAAATTAAATATTAACTATAAATTCTGTCCTTGTATACTATTGCTTTGGTAACGACTTCAATAGACATCTCTAACGCAAATTAGAACAATTGTTTCCTGCAGCGTTGGCAACACTGGCAGGTAACAAAGAGCAAAGTATTGATTTTTAACGTCCTTCCAACATACACTTAGTCCTTACCGACTAACATGTTAGTCATCGAATTGACACAATTGTAGCTCTCTAGACATCCATCGCACCCCAAGGCTACAATAATATTTTACCAAACCCAATATTAACCCGACAGTAACCGAGGACCAATGACAGTGACGCGAAGCCTGAATCAACAGTTAGGTATTGATCGACACAATGTACCGTAACCCTAGACTGTGCTGTAGCCTGCACGCCGCGCCGCGCCGCCAGTGTTGGGGGTAGACTCGGCTTTTTAGCCGATTAAACGTCAAGGATGTCACAGCATTTCAAGGGGTAAGAGGGGGAGGCGCGATTTTATTAATACTTCTCAGTTACTCCCTTCTCTTCATTTCACTTTCGTAATTGTTCAACTTCACGAGATGCGAACAATGGGGATTCACTTTTGTCCAACAAAAGATCTAACTGGAGTGGAATCGATACGGATTATTAGGTTCTGCTTGTTAAAGTGATCGGTGAAACGGGGAAGTTGGAGATTATCAACACATGACTTGGTGGACTTTTAATAAAGTCTTGAATAAAAGTTTCCGGATTGAGTCTTATCATAATTAAATAGATACAATATCACCAATATTGCTCACAAAATAGTCAGTTACAATGTAAAACATGAATCTTTGCTGAAAGTATTTTTTTACTGTTAGAAAATCGTTTATTTTTTTCTAGGGGGTAAAATGTTATCAAGGATAAAAGAGGAAACAGTTCAAAAATAAACTAACCAGCTAATTTCAAAAAGAAAAACTATTTAGTACTTCATCTGAAATAGAAAACAAATTTTACAATTAATAAAATATTATTTCTTAGATTAAGGTTTATTATTTATTAATGATCGATGCTTACTAAGATGTAGGGAATTATATTATTCCTTAAATTCATAAAACTTAAAGCAGGACTACGTCAAAACTACAGTATATGAACACAGTCATAAAGGACCAGACACTCCAAAAGGCCCTTTGAATTAAAGTACTTTTAGAAAGGAGACATTCCAAGAACGAGCCATTTCTTATTCATGAAAGACTTATCCTTTAACTTTTGCACTTTTAACTTGTTATGGACAAGATCGACTATATTTAAATAAAACTTCAATAGACTTTCCTGTTGGTTTTTTAGGTCATAACTGTTTTCCTTCAAACTAATCTAGAACTTTGGCTTATATAGTTCTCATTTTAGATAAGGCAATGCAAATATTTTGTGTACAATAGTGTAACGTTAACAATAATTTTCCGTTTAAGTTTATGTTAGATTCAAGATTGCTCGTAATCGTAATCCAATTAACAATTAACTACATATTTAATTGTAGCCTGTTTACCTTTCTAATTAAATGTAAACAAGATGTTCCAGTTATTGAATAGTTAACAGAACATATATGCAATTTATTTTTAGATGGCAAACACTGTGTTTTGTTCCAAGTTACTTTCTAATATTTTAAATCAATAACACAGGCCGAAGTTGTTAAATAGAGAACTGATTAGGAAGAGGTGATGAAATTTTGCTGAAATAAACAGATTGATGAATCATTGTTTCTGAGTTACCTATGTTTCCATTTCAACCTCCAGATCAACGAACGAAAGGATATTATTTTGCATTTGTTTACTCCAAGCAACTGACAACTCTTTAAAAAATTAAGAGTTCAATTCAAAAACATTGTGTCACATGAAAATAACAATTTCACCCTCAACTATCAAAATATGATTTTATACTGTTAGCCTACGAGTATATAATATATTCTTAGTAATTAACGAGTATAAGTAATAAGTCTAATTTCAGCGAAAAGTTGGGTTTAATTTCTTAACTCTCCATGCTATTTAATTTTTTTATGGTACTTCATATAAATGTCACCCACTATTAGTTTGCATGTAACGTCATAGTTTCAGTACGCATAACTTTATAGCAAATTATCCCCTACGATCAAAATAGGGCTCTTACTTTATCTTAAATACGATCTTGTTATAGCTCGCCTTTGAATCTGAAGGTTGCCGGTTCGATCCTGAGAAAAGTTAGTGCTTTTTGATGGTTCGATACTGGACCCAGCTGCCTTTGGTCATTGGGCTATTAATTAATGATCCTGACAAGTGAAACAGCTGATATTTGTCAGTAACAAAGCTACACCTCATCTGATCCATTACAATCATCACACTCACCCCTTCAGTCATACTCACCTTAAAATACGCACCACAGAGTGCGTCGGTGTTTCAAATAAAATATCTAAAAATATCTAAAAAATATATCTAAAGTGATTTCGTTTATTAAATGTCATTGAATAATTTTAAAATAAATTATAAATGTTTGTTTAATCATGTGTAAAGCTCCTCTTGAAACATTCAATAAAAATGTTTTGTTTGCCGTATGAACTATATTTATTAGATTTCATCCTCATTAAATTTAAATATTAATTTTTAAATGTTACTGATAAAAGAGACGATTAATCTCAACCAAATGGGAGTATACTATTCCATCACACATTCATAATTTACGATAGCATTTTTATCGAGAACCATCGATACCGAAAGGTGTTTTAGTTGTTTGGCAAAACGGATTACCAAACACGTCAACGTGTGTGACACGTTCGCAAATGCAGTTTAGGTCGTGTACTCGGCGCGTGAGGAGCATAGGGACGGAACATTACCATAACCGCCGTATCGCGTACACGTATGAAAGTAAAATGCGCGCCACGCGCGGCATGCCGATGTGGCAGGTGTATTGTCGAATGTGTTATCGATCTGGGATATGGGGTGACACTTTGAATTATTTTTTCTTCTCCCAAATATATGTAAGGCGAATAGTCTTAGTGGAAGTATTAATTATGAAAATCTAACAGTTCAAAATAATTATTTGAGAGGATTAAGTGAAACTTTGTCTCTCTGAATTATTGACAACTGATTAAGAGGGTAAATAAATACACAATGTATCCACGATCACTCTTATTCGGCTGCGTAGATACTTACCTTGAACCTTTAAAGTTGGAATGTTAATTAACTTTTGTCCGTGTACAAACAAATAGTTTTCTCACTTCCGTTATAAGAACAGTGTTGCCAGTTTTCACTGCACTGTGATACTAGATTGCGAGTGTTATTTTTATTCCTTTGCTTTATTACCCTAATAAGGCAAAGTTGTATTTTACAAGAGAATAGGGGGTCGTCCATAAATTACGTCATCTGAAAATAGGGGGGGAGGGTCCAGATTGAAAATGACGGTAAGGTGATGTGCAAGGGGGGGGGGTCGGCTTTGATATGACGTCATTTTAAATATGATGTTTTATATCCAAATTTAACAGTAAATTTATCAGCTGAGTGACTACAGAATGAAAACTATTCTGAATTTACTCCAACTTATTTTTGGATTTTTTTTGTTATTTTAATTATATATTGACGGATTATGCCCTAAAAGCACAAAAAGAATGCTGGTGTCCTTGTAAGTAACAAATATTTGGAAATAACGAGTTCAAAATCATATCTTGAATAGAATTTTGAAACATCAACTTTTAGGTTAAAGTTTGTTTACTAAATCTAGGTTCAAAATCTTTTAAATTGACTTCTATTTTACTGAAGGAAATAATGGTAACTAAGAAGCTCCATTACAACCTTTTGAAACTGATAGTATTTATCAAGATCGCTGAAATAGTTTCAATGTCCCGATTAGAATGTAATGAGAAATATTTGGTAAGAGAATTCTATATGAAGACTTGGTATTATTCCATACATGACAACATCAACTGCTTTAATTCAGTTATGAATTCACTGGTATACAGGAAGAATAAGATTGATTGGCGTAAAAAATGGAACAGCAATTCTTATAAGTGTAAGTTTTACTACCTTGTTCTACTGTCGTTTATTTTGTTATGTGGGGATGTAGAAGAAAACCCTGGCCCCAATCAAAGATCCATAGATAACTTAGATTCAAAAGCAAGTATTATCAAATACGATAATCAATATAAAAAACATTGTCCATTTTGTAATAAAGTCTTTAAGAGGTTAAATGCACATATGAATGCAAACCACAAGGAAGACGTATATATTAAATATGATAAATTGCGTCACAACGTATTGACTGAAACAAAAGTGCCTTCTTTAATACACTCAAAAACTCAAAACAAAATAGTGGTTCAAAATGGAACAAGGAAAAGTTTACAAAATAAATCTACTTACATTTGGCATGAACTAGATGATAATGAAATCTGGTCTTGGTTTAGTAATCATTTAGTTTTGCCTACATATTGTACAGTCTTAAATCCTATAACGAGCCAGATGCTAAAGATTGAGAATGATGAGTCATTATTGGAGAACACTTGCACTGGTATGAATCTAATGCATTTTAAATATATTATGTGTACAGTGAATAATAGAAAATGTGAAAGCCATTCTAAGGATTTGAATCATTTGAAGGGATGCCACTGGTCACTTATACTGTTTGATACGGAAAAATGTGATTATTATCACTTTGATTCACTGTCCCCTTTAAACAGAGAACACGCTAAAGTGTTAGCCAACAAATTTAAACAAATTTTGAAATTACAGAATAACATTGAAATAATTGAAATACCATGTAATAGGCAGAAATCAAGTGTTGAATGTGTTATACACGTAATAAGAAATGCAGAAATCATATCTTCTTGTTTAATTAATAATATACCTATTCAAAATGAAGAAAGGTTCAAAGAAGATTTTTGTGTGCAGACAGTATATCAAAGCTTCTCATCAATTAACTGCAGAAAGAAAAATATCAGTTCAAATCATCCTCCAAAGTCTAATATCAATAATATTAAAAATGAAAAACATAAAGTGTCAGAGTTACAACTATCTAATTCATCAAAAAACATGCAAGAGAATAGTCATCTATCTCAAGGGAATAATTCGATTTATTCATTACACTCGACTTACCAAAACACTGATGATATGGTGTTAACAAGTGGGCGAAACATGGAAAGTGTGATTAAAGAAACCAAAGAAGAATATTTGCCAAATAATAGCAAATGCCAATATTGTGGAAGGAATTTTAAAAACACCAAAGCCCTAAGTATCCATATATCTAAAAGCCATCATGAAATACAAAGAGATAATATTTGTAAGAAGTATGAAATACCTCAAGATAGTGTTTCTATTCAAAGTCAGTTATGTACTGAAATATTAGGAAACGAAAATGTGGAGGACAGTAAATTTAGTCAAGATATAGACAAATGGATTAATTGCTTCTCACAATCTATGGAGTTTGATGAATTTAATTGTAATGTTACTAAATTTTCAAAATTCTTATCAGGCTTGGTGCATCTGTTGCCTGGTCCTAAACACCCAGCTCGAAAATACTACGAAATTCGCAAAAGAAATAAAGAAATTAAACAAAATAAATCATACAAAACTAGTTCGAATCCTCAGAGATCAACAAAAAATGACCGAAAGAAAAGACGTGAAAAATATATGTATGAAACAATACAGTTTGAATTTTATAATTTAAGGAAACGAGCAGTTAGAAAAATAATGGACAAAGGATCTAAAAACTGTGGCATAGCCTTAAAAACGCTTCAAGAAAAGTTCGAACAAAGATTTTCTGTTCAAAACAAGAATATCCTTCCAGTTTATAGAACAGTCAATGATTTTACAAAACATGAATTAAATGAATCTTACACTACTGAGATAAGTGAACAAGAAGTAGTATATGCAATAAAGTCGATGAAAATTGATTCAGCTCCTGGTCCAGACAGAGTTGTCATTAGAACATTAAAACTGAAGAGGATATCTAAAATATTATCCCTTATATTCACAACAATTCATAGAAATCAAAAAATTCCTAGTCTATTTTTAAAAGCGAGGACTATTCTTCTTGATAAAAAAGGTGATATAACAAAAGTTTCAAATTGGAGACCTATTTCCATATGCTCAGCTTTAAGAAGAGTTTACGAAAGAATATTAAATAAACGCTTAAAGGAGTATATTTCATTTAATAGCAGCCAGAAAGGATTTACCAGTGTTCCAGGGACATACATAAATTCAAACATTTTGGACTCAGTATTACAGAATGCCAAGCAAGAAAAGAAGGACTGCTGTATTATGTTTTTAGATATTGAAAAAGCATATGACAATGTTGGCCATGACCATCTTGACAAAGTCCTGGAATCATTACCCATTCCCATGATTCTAGCGGAAAATATAAAAAACTTGCAACGAGGAAATGAAACACAAATAGAGACTATTAAAGGAAAAACTAAACCAATCATTATAAATCGAGGAGTACTCCAAGGAGCACCTCTATCTCCTACCTTATTTAATTTGTCTATCAATCATATACTGGACGAACTTAATGAGCCTAAAATTTTAGAGGCATATGGATATAAATTTAAAGACACAATTCCAGCCATATCGGTCCTAAGCTTCGCTGATGACACTGTTGTGATAGGTAAAAACAAGGACGCCGCAAAAGCTCTTTATGATATGACTAATAATCTATTTCAAAATATCGGTTTAACTGTAAATGTCAACAAAACGAATGTAATTAGCATTTATCAGGGGCATCTTACTTCAGAACAATTTTTACTTGATGGCAATCAAATTCAATCAATTAGTAAGCACGACAAAATAAAATACTTAGGAGTAAACTTTAATGATGAAATTATATTGGACAAAGAAACTTTAATTAAAACCCTTACTGAAAAAATTAGAAATGTAGTTGTATCCCCATATTTAAAATCAGTTCAAAAACTATTAGTCCTCAACAATTATGTCTGGCCAACTTTAATTTTTCCATTTCAGTGTGCCCCCTTAAACAAAGTTAGCCAGCTTTTTCTTCATGACATAGATTTGATAATAAGATCATCAATAAAAGAGGTTTTAGAGCTTCCCAATGATATCCCAAATTCCATGGTATATTCTCCAAAGGATTATAAAGGTTTGGGTATCTTAAGAGTGTCATGGGAAGCCTATATTCAACACATTAACATTTGTGTTCTTCTGAAGAAAGAGGATAACCCCTATATATCACAGTACAAAAATTATGATAAGGAAATTAAAGATTGCTTTCTAAAATTAAAACTAACAGATATAGAACCAAATTCTTGTTTAAAACCAAAATATATTCGGCGTCATCTTCAAAATTTAGAGTTTGAAAATTGGTGTTCCCTTAAACAGAAAGGAAAAGGAGTAAGTGTATTCAAACAATGTACGGCAATAAATAAAAAACTGCACGATCTTGAAGGCCTGACTGATTCTGAATTTAAAGATTACATTAAAATTGTGTCTAATACAGCTCCAGTTAGAGGATTACCGGGACGGTCCAGGGACGGCAACCGGTGTAGGCATTGTCCTACAACCGAGAACTATACCCTAGAAACATTGCCACATGTCCTTGGACAGTGTCCACACGGTAACCTCTTGAGAAATATCAGACACAACCGAATCAGATCAATAATTGCCGACGAATTTAGGTCAAAGTCGTATGAAGTATACGAAGAAGTAATGGCAACGGCCGATAATGACTCAATTCGTCAAAGCGACATAATTGTCTTGGATAGAAGTAAAAATAAAGGATATATAATTGATCCGACAGTTCGCTTTGAAGTTGGCGAAAATCAGCCGGAAGACGTGCATAAAGAGAAGAGCCAAATATACTGCCAAACAATTAATTTTTACAAAGAAAATTACAAAATTGAAAATTTTGAAATTTTTGGGTTATTGATTGGATCAAGAGGCACGATACCAAATTCTGTGATGACCTTTTGGCAAAAATTTAAATTGGATCAGAAGAAATTATATCTGGTTGCGGTGACAGCTGTGAAACACTCAACAGTAATTTTAAGACATCATCTGTATAGTTAAAAATCATTTGTATTGGTATTCTTTGTTTAAAGCAACCTACGGTGGTAGGAAGATTGTTAATTTATTTGAAATAAATTATCTATATATATATGATAAATTCTAACACAACTCAACTATTATAAAATAATTATCTATAAAATACATTAGGCTATTTTAAGGCGTTGTTTTGTAGTTTATTTTTATATTGAGAAAGTCATTTTGGCTTTATTTCTGAAGGTAAATTCAGATTTGATTGGTAAATTTTTTTTAGTTTATCATGTAGCGTTTAAAAAGCATATTTTTACTCAAAAGGGAGGTTTGTTAAAAATGACGTCATTTTTCGAGAGGGTGGGGGGTCAAACAAATTATGATGGTAGGATGATTTTAGGGAGGGGGGGTCCAAAAATGGCCAAAAAGCGATGACGTAATTTATGGACGGCCCCTAGGTTGACTGGACATAGCGGATGGGAAAAATGTTTATTTTTGTTTTCATTATTAAAAACCTATGATAAAAATTATATTAATTTTAAGGATCAAAAAATTAAATAAAAAATTACTATATTTATAGTTAGTTGGATAAAAAAAATAAATAAATTAGAATATACATTTAAGTGATCCTGACAAAAATGTGGGAATTTTGGGCTTTGAAAAGTGAACATTTAGTCAAATATTGGTACAATGTTTTATTGCATTCCATTAACCTCATATTCATGAAATTTGTGAGTCATTTATTATAAATTATGCTTAAGAACTACTTTATATTTTCATTCAATAACTATATAATTAATAAATTAACTTAAACTTTTAAACTTGTTTTAAAAATAATATTAATAAAAAGTAAAATACCTTATTTGATCAAAAATTTGTGTACAAATACAAACTGAATTATGAAGTTACACTCGATTAACTTGTTGCAATATTTTCCAAATCATATCTTTTTTCTGTTTATTTCTCAATTAATATACTTTTTTTGGTGGTTGGGGGGGGGGGGGTGGTGCCTTCCACCGCTGAGTGCTGGGACATCCGCATTTCACCTATAAAATGCATATGTAGCGCGCAACTGGTGCTGGCCTTTCGTAGGGGGGACTGGTTAACTACTATAAATACTATCCTCGGCGTCGCCAGACCAGGCTTGAAGCTAAACACCCTAATGTCTCTAGTGTATACCCTCATTATTTAATATTTAGCTTATGTCCAAGCAATTGAAAAACTGGAAATGTAGGTTATAATCTAATTTACTTCCTAGATAATATTTATCGACGCTTAGATTTTACATCTTATATTTTCTATTGTTTTATTGCTGAGCACAATTCGTAATAATTCTTTAGAAAATAATTAGTATATAACTGGAGCATAACTTAAAATAATTATGATAATGTTTTTTTGTTTTTTTTTTTAACAGACTACGCCTATCAATAAAAATACAACATGTTTTATTCTGTTAATTTTTTTAAATTAATTTAGATTCATTGAAAGATGAAAATCTGGTAGGAATGCCCCAATATTGGTTAAGCTCCAGAAGAGACTCTTGCCAGCTCCACCTCATTATTGGGTGTTAAATATGGCGGTTTAGTTAATAACTGTCAACCGAATTTATGACGGTCCTCAAGCCATTTAGTGTATTTAAAACTCAAACTTAAAAGGAATAATTGAGTTTTAACAGTTCAAAACAATTCATTAATAATTGTTAAGAATTCTTTTAGCACAAATTTATCAACGACAACTCCATGTGTCAATAAAGCTATTTATGTATATATAAAATTATTTAATGATAAAAATATATTAATTGTTGAATTAATATACTATTTATATCTCCCTTTAAGTTGTAGAAGCAATCCTATTTCACAAATACATTTATTTATTTCGCAACGGCAAAGGCCAATTTAAAAGTGATACAATAAATATTTAGGTGGGCTCCAAGATGTATCAGTTTTACAATACAATGCAAAATGAATCATGACTAAGAATACAGGGTGAATATAGTTTATGAGGAAAGAGTAAAATATAATAATAACACTGTATAAATAACACAACCTGGCTGGGTAGCTGAGTGGTTATAGTGCTCGCCTTTAAATCCAAAGGTTGCCGGTTCGATTCCTGAGGAAAGATAGTAGCTTTTTAAAGGATCGATTCCGGACCCAGTAGCCATTTTGCATTAGGCTATTAATTAATAATGCTTTCTAACAACTGGTCGATGTTAGATAGTAACAAGACTGGGGTTTCGACCGTTCCCCGTCAAAACGTTAAAAAATGCCTCTGGCGTAGATAGACACAAAATACAAAAAAATAAATAGTTATAGTTTGTATAAATAATGCAATGTAATAGTTAAAAATGTAACAATCAATAAATAACATACATAAACATTGAAAACTTTGGCAATCTTGAGACTGTGTTTTCAAGAAAACCAACAATTTACAAAAAAATATAAACAATGCATGAACATCAATAAAATACGTTTATTAGCCTACATGGTTCTATAGCGCCTATGAAACCATCAAGCCTCTTCAAGTACTTAGTCTTAAATATCGTTTCGTTTTTTGTAAAAATGTTTTGTAGGTAGTTGTGTTAATTTGTGTTAGGCCTACAACATTGTACGTTTTTCTTTAGTAATTTAGATCACATAGCATTCACCATACAAGGTACGAAAATATTTTGATAGCTAACTTGTGTGGTTATTTCTTATTCCGTGTAAGTATATAGAGATTATAAATACTTGCTATTACCAAATGAAGTGTTGGCTCAAGAATCAAGAATCAAGAAACTTTATTGTCATCGACGTTTTACAGCATGGACAATAGTCATTACAATTTTAGTCAACTTACATAAATAAAACGAAACAAAAATATGGTAATCTCTCAACTAAACATTTTCTTTAAATTTGTAAAAATCACTTACACTATAAAACTTCTTAGCAATTAAGAATTTTTTTAGGTCTCTTCTGAAGAATTTAATATTTGTGGTGGTTTTCAGATTGTGTGGAAGGGCATTGAAAAGTTTTATTGAAGAATAAAATGTCTGATTTTCAAAGCAAGTTGTGTTATGGTGGGGAATTTGTATGAGATTTCTATTGCGAAAATTATATCGGTTAGTGTTTGTGCGGACAGGAAATAAGTGTTTGTTTTTGAAGAAGAAAGTGATGCATTCTAATATGTAAATACATTTAAAAGTGAGAATGTTGTTAGATGAAAATATACCCCTACAGGATTCTTGCATGGGTATTTTAAAAATGAGCCTCAAAGCTTTTTTCTGAAGAGAAAAGATCTTTCTGGCTTTGACTTTTTCCGATCCCCATATTGCCACACCGTAGCACATATGTGGATAAAGACATGAGTAATAAGCAGTCATTAGAATTTCCCTACTTGACCAATCTGATAATCTTCTAAGAATAAATATGGCGATATTAATTTTATTTGATACTTTATTGATATGCTCCACAAAGCTTAGACGTGAATCAATGATAATACCTAAGAAATTCGTAGAGGAACAGGATTCTATATCATCCTCACGAACTGGAATAATTGACGTATCATCGGAATTACGTAGGCGGAAGTCTATAAAGTTGGTTTTTCCTGTATTGACGGTTAGGTTATTTTCCTGTAACCACTGTAGCAGAAGACTGCACTGGAGAAAAGTTTTTAGTTCCAGATTCTCACGAGATTCGTCAGTAACACTCAAAGAGGTGTCATCTGCAAATAAGCAAAGATTTGAGGAGGGGATATTTTGAGGCATATCATTCACAAAAAGAAGAAAAAGGATAGGCCCAAGAACCGTGCCCTGAGGAACTCCAGCAGTAACGACAACCGGTTCTGATTTTTGATTACATAAGAAACCATTTTCATTCATGAAAGATATTTCAACCACTTGTTTTCTTCCTTGAAGAAAAGACGAGATCCAATTGAAAGCTTTACCCCTAATTCCAAAGTATTTCAATTTTTCCAGTAACAATGTGTGATTCACCATGTCGAATGCCTTACTTAGGTCGAAAAATATCCCAAATGAGTGTTTATGATCATCTAAGGCTGTAGAAATACTGTGAATGAAACTATAAAGGGCATCGACTGTGGAGGTGTTTTTCCTAAAGCCAAACTGTTTTGAAAAGAGGGCATCATGAGAAGACAAAAAAGAATAAAGGCGGTTGAGAAAGATCTTTTCAAGGATCTTAGAAAAAGTGGATGTAATAGAAATCGGTCTATAGTTGTCCTTTTTTAAGGCATCGCCTTTCTTAAATAATGGTTTAACTATACATGATTTCAGACATTCCGGGAAACCTCCTTTTTCAAAAGAAACATTAATTAGGTGACATAGCGGATAAACAATGAACTCCACAACCTTTTTTAGAATTCTTGAAGAAATCCCATCAGGTCCAGAAGAGTCACTTGTTTTGAGGGATTGTATAATATTGAAGACTTCTCTCTCATCCGTTGGGTACAAGAAAAATGATGGGGCTAACCTTTTAAGTCTCTGACAGTTAGACAATGCATCGGGATCTTTTGATCCATAACGTTTTGAGTAAATACTTGAGAAAAAAGTATTAAATGAATCAACAACCTCTTTGGGATCACAAACAAGATTACCAAAATCATTTTCAACAGTTATCTGTTTGAAAGGCCTGGCACTCTTGTTTGGGATAGTCTCATTAACCACATTCCAGATAGCTTTTTGCTTATTGCCTTCCGTTTCAAGATGGTTCAAAACATTCTTTGCCTTAGAAGATTTAATAGCAGCCCTGTATTTCCTCTTCAAATCGAGATATGATTGCCTTAATGGATCATTAGACTGTAAGTTTCTCGATGCAAAATACATCTCAAGCATGTTTTCTCGAAGCTCAATAAGGGTAGCGTCAAGTTTGACTTTCGTATAATACTGCCTTGAATTGATTTTTGATTTCTTTGACGGAAAAGCGAGTTCAAAATAGTGCTGCACTATAGTTAAAAAACAAGAGAACTTACTATCCAATTCAACAGCAGAGTACACATCATTCCATGTTTCTTGTTTAAGGTATATCATGAAAGTATGAATATTTTTGTCAGTGAAAACTCTTTTGAATCTATACTTGGGAAACAAATTTGATATAGGAGATGACATCAATATTTCTGATATTTGAGCGTGATGGTCTGATATACCCGTGATGACTACATCAGTACTCTTGATAGATCGACTGATGTTGCAATAAACATGATCAATAAGTGTTTTGGAACCCAAAAACTCTCTGGTGTAAGAATTTACTGTTTGACGTAGACCATAAGACAATAATAACTCGGTCAACTTCTGTGATGAATTATCAGAATAAGATAGATCTACATTGAAGTCTCCTAAAACAATAGTTCTATGTTTGGGTTTAGCATGCCTTGAAAGACATCCTTGGATATTTTCAATGAAATCATCTATACATTTAGTCGAGGAATTAGGAGGTCTATATACAGCAATAAGAAGATAAGAAACACCTTCTAGGTCAAAGGTAAGGGCTGCCATTTCACAAAACCCCTCATCAACGAAGTCACTAACATTAACAACTTTGAAGGCTATGCTGTCCTTAATGATGATGCAGACTCCACCTTTACTGATATTGGAGCGGCAAAAACCAGCCGCTGTGATGTACCCTGGCAAAGAAAATGTGGATAGCTCAGTCGAATTGAGAAAGTGCTCCGACAAACATATTACACTGGGGTAAAATAAATCAATAAATATTTCCAACGAACCTAGCTTTGGTATTATACCCTGGACATTTTGGTGAACAATTCTGAATGAATTCGGAGTGGTTTTGAATGAAGCTTTGTTAGCATTCGTGTTTATGGCCACCTAATTCCTGGGTGTGTTAATCCTAAAAAATAATTATTGTTGTAAGTATATTTATGTCTATGTCGTCTGTTATTTGATTTGTAATTTGTGGACATTGTGTTGAAAGAGGTTGAAATATGAACAGGTATGTGTTGTGCAGGTTGCTCAGGTACAGAGGCTGCAGGTGTATGTAGAATCGGATTCATATCTCTAGATAAGGAACCATTACTATTAACTACATGCTGTTGTGACATAATTGCATTAGAGACCAAATATGAGACCATAACTTTACCCTGCTTATTCAAGTGTAGTCCATGTCGTGTTGAATGGTTTCGTTTCAAACACAACAATGACAAAAATTCCATGTTTACATAATCTGTACAAATCTTCTCTATACTCTGGTTAAAGCAAGTAATGTGATCATTACAAGATACTTTGTCAAATCTATACGGTACTCCAATAAAATACACTTTACATACATTGTTTTTTTCAGTAAATTGTTTTACCTGAAGCAGAGTACTTTCATTTACATTGTCAATTATGTCGTTAGTGCCACCCATTAAGACAACTATATCATCTTGGCACAATTGCTGCAGAGCCTGATGGGCCCATTCTAATATGTTACACATCTTACCATTTGGGATAACATGACCAACAACATTATAATTGCTACTTAATTTACATCGAAGTAATTCGTTTATGCTTCTCCCCTGACTATCAGAGAACAGATAGAGAGTATTTTTTTTACTTACTCCTTTAGCACCAGATACATTAGAACTAGTAAGTAAATCAGGATTAGTGGATTTACCGTTGATTTCTCTGAAATGTTAAAAACAACAGACTGATCTTTACCTTTACAGTGTAGTCCTACTTGATTTTCCTTTGGCTTTTTAGATTTCCTCTTGCTCTTAGAGAGCTGTGGTATCAATTGTTTACAACAGTCACTATCAATATGGTTAGGAAAAGGAACTTCAGAATTTAAACTTAAATTACAGTCATCACTCAGCACTGAAAACTTGTTTTTTAAAGGAATTTTATCGGAATTCAGGGCCATCTTAGTATTTGAATTTACAGGTTTCTTCTTACGTCTAGATTTCCCACACATGTCCCTACCCATTACATGCCATGTGTCATCCAAAATTTTCTCTCCAGAAATGTGATCTAAGCTATGACTATCTAATCTATTACTAACATTACAGTCAGGGTCGTCATTAGGGCTGTCAGTCTGTGTACACACATGCTGTGTCGGTGCCGATGTCGGTGTCGGGGCCGGGGCCAGGACGTCACGGTTGCCGGTGGCAGAGTCGGTGGAGGGCGGCCGCGGCACCAGAACGCCTGCACACAGCTGGGCGGCCAACATCCTGGCGTTGGCGATGACGCGCAGTCCGCACTCGTGGCCGGCCGTCTGCTGTGCCACTCGTCCCTCGGTCAAAGTCACATCAGTCAAGTTGAGGTTGTCCAGTAACGTTTTAGCGTGCTTCAAATTGAGTCCATGGACAGAGTCATAGTGAACTGCGCTTTGTAGATCGGCGTAGAATACAAGTAAACTCCAATGTTTACCACCATCAGCTTGTGTTAAATACTCACAGTCATTTAAGCAAAAAACACAGTTTTTTATCATTAAAATGCATTTCAACCAGCATATCCTGTATTTCATGGTAGGGCTTAAGTTTTAATAGTTGAGTAGCTCCTGGGTTTAAAATTAACACTTTGTTTGTAAAGTTAGAAAGTTCATAGTCAAGAATACCGAGATGACAAGTCAACAGATCGTCACTTATCCATTTGTTTTTATCATCAAAAGATGCTTTCATATTATTTACAAGTTTAACCTTATCGTCTAGGTCATTTGAAAGTTTATCCAATAAAGCATCTTTTTTCTTGAGTAACTTTTGAAATCTACTATTTTCAGCAATTAACTTACTGTTAGCACTTTGGAGGCTTTCATATTTAACAGAAAGTTTTTCAAGATCAGTCATTGCTGATTTCAATGACCGATTCGTGGTCTCACATTCCGCTATACTGTCATTCAAATCTTGAATTTTTTGAAGTAAGGAGTTTTTTTCTTCAACAATATTATCTTGGTCGTTTAAGAGAGTAACCATTTCGTTACGATGACGCAATTTATCTTTATTATAAATTTTATCTTTATTTAATTAAGTTTAGATTGTTTAAATCCATTTCCACAGCTAACAGTTTAGTCGAGAGTTCATTCTTTTCACCACACATGCTGTCAAAAAGCAAAATAACATCGGCTGCTTTATTTACGAGACTGTCAAAATTTTCCGTCGGAAAATTTGCAACTAATTTGGACAGATCAAAACAAAAGTTCGAGACCAAAATCTCATCGTCAGATTTTAAATTTGTACACTGTAAATTAAAATTATCAAAAGTTTCCATTCTTGAAAATAAATAACTTCTTAAAATTCTGTAATACAATATTATTCACAAGAATTAAAAGCTTAACACAAAGGCGCTGTCAATTAACAAAATAGTTCGTTAGTTTGATCTGTTACTTATACAAAGTAGCAAAAAGTGTCAGTCCTCAGTGGGATTCGAACACGGCATCCTACGATGCGCGACGATAGCGTTATCAGAGGAGCGCTGGCGCCAACCTTGACCGCTACACCACCGCGACGCTGTCCGTTAGTAGGTAGAGATTGTAGTTTGGTGCTCTGACATCTTAGGACGATTGCACGTGGGCCAAATTTGTGCTTGGTTTTATTCTGTTAGTCCACCGAATATAGGTTATGTTCAAGGACAGAGCACATGTAGCCTAATAACGTACTTACGTTAATTAAAATGATTGTCACTTCCCCGAAGGGTTTAACAAATGCACTAGGTATAAGACAAAGACACTGTACAAAAGTTAATCTACATTATAACGGAAAAACAGCATAATTCAGATTATTTTCACAGAGCGACAAACACACAACTAACAACACTCGCGCAGCGCGCGCATACCCCCAAGATATGTAGAAACATATGACCTATCCTACAATAATTTAAAAAGTAGCAACCATTGAAGTTATGGGTCGGATGGGTGCCGTGCGCTCTATGCTGCTATCGCCCGATCGCATTACGGCAGCCTTCTCCGTTACAGGCCGTAAAGAAGTTTATTGCCCTTTATAGCGCCGTTTATGAGACTTACATTAAATTTCCTTAATTGCCACTTTTATTACCCGAAGATATAAAGGTCGCCATATATTGTGATGACGTCAACTTTGTTATTTCCTTAGTAATGAATATGAATTTTGGTTTTCAATTATTGTATATTCTATTATATATTTTTTGTTGTTGTAATTTTATTGAATAAAAATAGAAAAGGTATGCAAATTTCCTTGAAAACGTCATATTAACTATTCTCTTTGTGAAGTTAGGAAGGTAGCAGTTTTATGTAGTAGTGTTTTTACTACTAATTAGTTATGTTGGTAATTAATGACAAAATTACATTGCTTCACAATATAATAAATATATTTTTATAAATTTTTCCAATTTTATATAATAATTTTATGTTGCGGAAATAGTTATTTTTTTACAATGTATCCTCTTACTAGCAATAATTTTAATTACTTATTGAGAAATCTTAATTACACGTAGTTTTAATCAGGGCCCAGGGCGATGTAGCCAATCTTGACCAAGGCAAGTTTAAAGACAAGCACTCTATCGTCAAGAAAACGCAGCGGATGGGTTTCATTGTCTCAATTCCACAAGGTTTTGGGAGAGGTGGATAGAGTTTTGAGGGGAGCCAGTGACTCCGGCACGAGTACAGTAATGATGAACGTTATTTCGGTAACTATTACTTAGTAACTTTAAATGAAGAATAACTTTTATATTATTTGACGGATTGAAAAAGTAACGTTTACTGACTAAAACGTTATCAAATCACTAACGTTTTAATAACGGTAACGATTATCATCTAGACAGTTCTCTAAACGGATAACTTTGTGGCCGATAAATATATTTGATAACGTTTTGACGGTGCGATAAAGAAGAACAACCCTGAATTCCTTTGGATTCGACCGGAACATAGTTAAAAATGGGATCTAAAAGTCATATTGGAATAACAACTTAGAATACGATTATAAATTATTTGTATTTTTATTAAAACGACCTGGATTTAATTTAGCTAGAACAAAATCTGTAATTTAACAATAAATACTTATACGCCCATTAACACCGCATTTCTATGTTCTTCGCAATTAATAACTCGCAACAATTCTTCTTAAACATAACATAATTAAATTCTGGTTATTCTCTAAAACATTCTTTTTAATGGTTAGCATTTAAGGTTGTAAATTAATTGGTTGGTCAGAACTGATATTGGAGAACGACCAAGGGAAAGCGTTTTTAACGGCGTTCTTAACTGTTAGAAGATTATAAAATAAAACACTTAGGAAAAGTAACAATAACGGTTATAAAAATTAAGGAATAATGGCATTTTAACTCATACCGACACATTGGCAATCGATGCGTTTACAGTATCATGGAACGTCCGATAGTGCAATAATGCATATAAAAAGGAATTACAATCACAAAGGATAAATAAAATGATTAGCAATCATGATGATCAAATGAAATATCCAATAAGGAAATCCCCTTTCTATTACCAGAAGCAATTGGTATATTTTATATCAAGCGTCAGTGAATACATCAGCAGTAATTAAATAGATAGAACGTATCATTACACAAGAATTCTATTACAGCAGGGACGAAACTATTTTTTTTATACATTTAAAGAAGTTTCTTAGGTGAAGAACTGATTATTAACTGTGATAAAATTATAGTAAATTTTTTGTAATGAAATTTCAGGGGTCCTCTCCATTTAAGGGGTTTAAATGAGATTTTTGAGAAAACTGTAACTCATTTTAGGAAAAAGATCAAATTAAGAATTTATGAAAGGTTAAAATTATGCTAATAAGTTTTGGTAAGTTAATTGCTGTAAGTTTTCACCTTTTTCAAAATTACTTGAACAAATTGAGTGTCTTGTCTACCGGTTAGTGTCTTTTCTGTGCACAATGCCCCAATTTCGAGTCCAGGAATGTCAACAACATTAATTTATGGGTTTCGCAAAAGCGTTGTTAATTCTCTGCGTTAGGCACTAAATTGTCGTTTAATAAGAATAATTTGGCAATATTTACAAATAAAAGCAACGCATTTCGAGCCTACAAAGCGAGGTAGATAGTGACAGCCAGAGATAAGCTAGAGATAGCGCTATCAGCCCGGGAAAGCCCAGCTCGCTATGGAGGCCGCTACTAAGGGTGTAGGGTTACAGAGGGGTCGGAATGACCGGAACTGCGCTCTGTTCGACGCTGAGGCATTGTATCAGCCAGCACCCGCTATCAGCAGAACAATGTCCACTTGACCCCCCCCCCTCACACCACGTATGCCACTATACCTGGCGGGTGGTGTGAGAGAAAGAGAGAGAAGTAAATGTGATATCGAACCGTATAATGTAAGCTGGAAAACGATAAAGTCTGTTTTGAACATTTTAAATTTGTTTATATTACATTTATTTCTTTATGGTTAGTCTAAGTCACTCAGCAGTGCAAGTCTGTTGTGTTGCTCGCTAGTAATTTATTCTAATCTATGTTGATTTATACTAAAGAAAATTAGTTTTCACTTACTTATAAGTTTTTTATTTACTAATAAACATTTACATATTGACTTTGGTTGGATAAGGCATAAGACTAAAAATTTACATCTTACCGATTATTTTTATATATTAGGAACTAATTCATTTAGAGCTGAAATATTACATTTAACTTAAATTTGAAAAATAACTCTTAAAGTTGTTGTAAATAATGATATGCACTTTCAAACAGACACACTTTGGTAAACCTATCCTTCTGACTAATAATGGATACAAATAAAAACGTTTTAAAAGATTTGAAGATTGGTAAAATAACAAATATTTTCTTGAAGGATAAAAACTGACCCCTGAATTTTAAAAA
Source organism: Neoaliturus tenellus (assembly GCA_030545055.2). Classification (NCBI taxonomy): domain Eukaryota; kingdom Metazoa; phylum Arthropoda; class Insecta; order Hemiptera; family Cicadellidae; genus Neoaliturus; species Neoaliturus tenellus. The sequence goes on from CM061531.1 coordinate 319,654,452, forward strand.
TTAAGCTGTGACTTTTAAAGGATGTTAAAAGAACAGCAATGTTATGTCATTAGTTTTAGAGATACGTCATATTATTTTTATACGATTTTTTATACCAGTCATAATGCATTTGTTTGGCAATTTTTAATTTTTTTTTTTTGTAATAAAAATGGTTTGATAAAAACATTGTTAACATTGTTATGATGTCTTTAAGTAATTGAAAATTATCCTAACTATTTACTTTTTAGTCTAAATTAGGAATGTAATTTTTATTTTAATAATGTTAATATTTTGCAACATTATATAAACTATTTAATAACAGCAATATTTATATTGTGGCACGAAGTTCGACAAAGAGAGCAGGAGGATATTTGCAAAATATTGGGACGAAGGCAATATTTCGACGGCAGAGCCGCGGATCATGTAAGGTCTCGTGTTCGGTGGTTGTAAGGTCAGAAATGTCGTCGGTTCGTCCAACATTGGCGGTGGCGGCGGCGGTGGCGGTCGATCATAACTTTCTGCGAAGTTTTAGTTTATGTTTAAAATAGAAATAATGTTTACTGTAAAACAAAGTTTTTATGTAGATACTGATGGACATATTTACGCAATAAAACCGTATGGGATTACCGTCAATGTTGACAAATAAAGCCAGAACAACCTATTAACTTAAAGCGAATCATTAAAGTGACCTTTTACAATGATGTGAGAAAATTTTATATTTATTAATTATTTTGTTCTTTTAGTGCAAATTTATTAAAGACTTCTTAATGTTGGATGTGTGTTTGCATTTTAGTTTATCACCTCAGCTCAAAAGTAATACATATTGAGCTATAGTGTATCATAATTGCATCCTTGTAATTGCCTGTGATTTTAATTGCGATTGAAAACTTTTCAACCACGATAACAAGTAGAGGTGTATGGATTTAAAAGAAATGGTCAGCTTATCAAGTAAAAGTACGGTACTTTACGTTTTCAATAAACCTTGAATCTCGTAAGAATAATTAATAAGTTATACCGATGTAAAATAATTTAAAATAAAAAACTACAATTCAACAGGAAAAATTCTGTAGCCATTCAAGCTATTTTTTAAATTCTTTATTTATTTAAAAATAAAGGTGTATTTTTTTAATGCTTAAAAGTTTAAAATGAATTAGTGGACACAATATTGAAAACAGTATGATTACTAACAATGGACATTAAAGTTGGCAATATACCATCTTTATTCCAAATAAAATATAAACAACCTGTACAATTAAGACTTAATGCTATATTGTAACCTAAGCAAGGTACATTGTCAAGGGGAAGAGGTGATTTTTGAAATTAGGTATAGACATGAATTCCTGACCACTGTAAAATTTCCTCTCGACCAAATATTCCCTCCGAATTTACTTCATCTGGATCCTTCACACCGGTATTGCAGTAAAAAGTAAAATATTAAAAACTGGGGGAAAATTTAGTTATCTTTCAAGAAGAGGTATGCAACGTCTGGGAGTAATGAGATCCTCGCCATACCCAATAAGAACGCGGCTTTCGGCATCATTGTAAATCTTTAAAGATGGTAAATTTTAAGAGGACTATAGATGAAAATGGGGGAAAGGTAAAAAAGTTAGTCGTTAACCTTACTCAACCTTACTCCAACTCAACCCAGGCCAACATTTTACTGTGCTATTAACTACACACTCTAGTTTAAATTAAACTTTCCCTTAAAAAAATGCGTTGAGGTTAAATAAATGCAGTAAAAAATTGAGAGCATACGAAATAATATTAGTAAGATGATATATTTAACAGATGAAACCTTGTGGGGCAGAGCGGTTCGCGAAACAAGATATACACCGCAGAAAGAAGTTGGTAGACATAAAAGGTAGCATATTCTTTGATGACATGTCTGTGCTTTTATTTTCCTTGAACACGACATTTCACATGTCTGCAGATAGTGAAACAAGCCGAAAGATCACGATATTCGGCTTTTGCCAAGCGGTTCTGATCATTAAAATAGATTTTTCTTGGAAAGATTTTTTGCGAAATCCTTTTTATTTACTTGCCACAAAGAAAAATAACGACCTGCAGCGACCTTTGGTTTACTTATAGATACAGTATTATGGATTGAATGAAAACCGAAATGGTTTGAGTGTTGAAGAAAAAAACTGACCGGTCTTTGTCGTCTGGCTATAAGTAAGAATTGATTTTACCAAATACTTCAATGTCATTTTATTATTTTGTTACTTAATGTTTAAAAATGATATTTATTATCTTATTATCGCGTTTTAATAGAGAAAGTTTTATTTTCACACTAGAGCACTTAATTTTTATTTTATTTTAACTGATGTGTATAATATTTCTTACCTATTTTAAAAATTAGTGTGATTGTAAAATGTGTAAATGATACTTTCCATGCTACTTGAGAAAATAACCATGATATTACAATCAATTTATAACAAATATACCATCGCTTGGCAATATGAATCTTTTTAAAATCAATATTTTTTTAGGAATAGTATGCATTTGACACTAACCAGGTAATATATGGTTTGATATATTTTTTAATTTCTTTAAATTTCAAACTGGTTTTGGGTTTGTTTTGACGTTCCTTTCAATAAGAAGATTTTCACATTTAAAACGCAGCACACAATGAACATTCTGTTAGAGAAAGAATTGGGGATAAATCCCTCTTTACGGGGCATTGAACTCCCCTGTACAATCACATACTCAATGCGCACTTAGCCTTCGATTCACATAGTAAGGGTTAGGAGACAGCTGGTGGAACAGGCTTGAAATAGTACTGTATATAACAAAATGTGTATAATACGGTTATAACGAATCTATAAAATGCTAGTATCGTTTACTATGCTACCCGTATACAAATTTTAATATGAATGTTTTGACAATTTCAAAAAATAAACAAAAATAAATCATTTTGCTCCAAAACTCATTTTATGGGCAGTTGCAAAATTATAGGCGTGTGAAATGTTCTTAAAACTTTTAGATCAGATAATAAATGATAAAGGCATTCTTCACAGGAGAAATATCTGCAAATTATGATATAAAATTGAGACAGCAGAGTAAGCTATACTACAAATCTTAAAGATAACATAATGATTCCAACGACATCTTTTTCATTACAATAACTTTAAAAATAATTTGATGTTTTTCATATAATTTCTGAGTTTTTTTTAAACAAAGAAAGATTGTTCTCTGAACATAGTTGATTATTTAGTTTGTACTATTAACTGTGACATTTATTTAATTTCTTCATTGAAACGGTTATATATTAAAATGTAATATTGAAGGTCAAAGGATTACTTCAATGCATCTTGGTAATAAGGAGAAGTTTGGTCTATACTTACGCTTTAGTGCATATGGTAAATTTGTAGATATTTGTTGTAAAATATCAAGAAAACCAACGTACCTGAAACAGAAAAAAGATTGTATTATAAATAAAAAACAAGTATAATCGTAAAACTCTTAGAGACGCCTATAAGTAAACTAGATGCACATATTCTTTAATGACAGCATAGAACTTAGGCGATAGTGATGAGTAGGTATAGAAAGGAAAAAGCAATTCTCCTAGTAAAAACATATTATAACGTTAATATTTAACTGATCTATATAAATAAATATTTTTAATGACATGTTGATTCATGTGTAGATTATAAATATGTTTATATCATTTGGTGTCTTTAATTATATCACAGATAGGGACTACCTAGTCCAATGTAACGAGATAAACTTGTCGCAACTGTTTGTAAAGTGAATAAATCTCGTCAATTATCTCTCTTAATTTCTATCATGTTCAAACAATACTGAGTCAAGGCCCCTAAATTGGCTTTATTAGAATGTTTATTAAATCATCATAGTAGTTTATTTTACTATTCTAACTTTTATATCTGAATATCTAGCTTATTTTCTTTCTTGTCTCATGCAGCCATTGATAAGGTTCCTGTAATTAACTAACAAATAATTCAGTCATAATGAAGCATGCTGGAATCAAAGCTTCAAATCTAGGTGAAAATTTAAGTACAGTAAAATACTTTGCGTTTTGAAGAATAAATCAATAATGAAACATTATAAGTTCTGATATTATATTGTCACAACTTATGAAATTAGTGATTATTTAAAGCATCTAAAATGTAGATTAAGGTTAAATAATATTATATTTATTTAATTGTAGAATGCATAACCTAATGACAGTTTTTGATTGTAGAGCTTGAATGATTGTTTGGTACAATACACAATAAAACGTTCAATGTTTCAGTGAACATGTATAGAGAACCGTAATGTAAACGCTGAAGCAATGTCTACCCAAACCCAGGATTGACATGTCAGGGATCGAACAAGCTTGTGTCAAGGTTTAATCTGCAGAGAGATGAGTTACGAATCTGCACAGATCACGGGATACAATTCTAACTGGTTTGGATCGGTACAGTTGTAAAAATAAAAATGAAATTTAAAACAGTGAAATACTTTGAGTATGATTATATTGTGAATGTATCATACAACTAATATTTCATTTTATTGAAGTGAAATTGTTTCTAATAATTAAGGTAATAACAAATTTGTATTACAAAAGATTCTATTACAAGTTTAAACTACCAATATTTCAAATATAGATTACAAAACATAACTAAAAGTAGTTTTTTACTGATTGATAAACCGAAAAAAGAATTGTAGGTAAAACTAGATATACCAATAACAACACATCTCTGATAGTTCATATTTTTCAAATAATGTACTAGTCAAAACATCATTCACTATTCAAGTAGTTCAATACTAAACTCTGAAAAATTACTAAAGTGTTAAAATAAAATAAAATAAAATACATTTGATAGGTATTGTGAAAGGTCTCAGTTATTACAAATAAAAATTTCAACATAAAAATGTCTGAAACAAGCCGAATCGTACCTTTCAAATAAAATTTGCATTCTTTATAAAATTTGCCTACTTTCTAACAGCCAATTGCATGTCATCATTGAAAAAAATAAATAACTAAACAACGTAAGTACAGTGGCTAGTAACTAAACAGTTGTGATATGAACAATTTCATGAATCTTTGACAATATCAATAATAAGGTAAGTTTAATAATAGGAAAAAGTATTTATTCTATTAATCTTAATGATATCTTCATATAAAACTAAGCAGTTTCAAAAATTGAAATAATTCATCTTGCATTATTAAAATTTAACATTTGAAGAGCTACAATGGAAGTAAATCATGTCAGTATCCAGAGCATTTAATTTGCTGATATTGTTTTTGCATGCCCGAGGCAACAATCTCAAGCCGATTTGTGCACCTTTGATCTCTGGTTCTCTCTGTTTAGAATTTCGGAGAACTAATTAGAGTGGATGTATGTCTTGATGAGGTACGCTCGTTATATTCTAAGTTATGTTTTACAACAAATTATTGTTTAATATTGGTCATTTATACTATATATTTTGGTTACGTTATGTATTTATATAATACTTTACATTTATAAAAACTACAAAAAAGATAATTGAAATATTCTGTTAAAAAGAAAAAAAAGCTAAATTATCCTAGCTAGAAATATTGTGTATATTAACACGAAATAAAGTAGGATTAAATTCGGTCTTTTTTTGCTAAATAATGAGGATACTTATTCCACAATGTAGACTCTTTGAAGTGCAACCATGTATGCACAAACATGTTCATTTTTTTACATTGTAATAAAGTAAGATCTGGTAAGTCACACCTCTAGCTGGAAAATTTTATTTTACATTTTAATGTTTGGTTAAATTATTGTATAAGTATTTTAACAGTCTATACTATTGTATTTTAAAAATATTTTAGTAAAGTATATTTAGTTTTATTTGAAATCTGTCACATTGAGTGAAAAGACCCAATATTGGTTTATGACATTAAATGAAATAATATATAGAGTGAACAACTTAACTACGCCACCGTTGGTATATCCCATATCTTAAGCTATGAGATTTGGCGGAAACTTTAATCGGGGAACGTCACCTATTTTGTTAAGGCAATGTGATAGTATAAATTCAATTTTTTTTTTTTTGTAAATGGCCGCCATTTTCCTATATGGTGGCCAACTTGCAAATTTCTTATTAAACACACTAAATTTTTATAGTGTTTTTGAAATGTTCACGTAAAGACGTTTTTATCCTATGAAAACTTTTTCTAAAACCAACGGTTAGAGAACAGGAGGCAATTAAAGTTAATTTTTAGTTGCATAAGAATAATATGGGCAAACTTTATCCACCTATATCTCAAAAACGATTTAGTACCGTAAAATAAAAAATAATCAAGAATTAAAATGTCTTAAATTTATGTTATAAGGTAATTTTTTAGTAACATCATATTTTTTTAATTTCATTTTTACCACCATATTGTAAATAAGATTTATAATGATATGAAATCTATTTTATGAGTAAAATGTTCTTGAAACATAATTTTAAGACAATTTTATTCTTAAGTTTTAAAAATTATATTTTACCGAATGGTTTCAGAGATAAGTAAAAGTTAACTTTTTTGCCTTCAGCTTCGTAACCGTTAGATTTAGAAAAAAATGTCATAGAATAAAAAATCTTAAAATTACAAGCCTATTTAATAAAACACCATAAAATATAGGGTGTCCCATTATAACTTTTTAAGTTGGCCACCATATTAAAACATTGCAGCCATTTACAAAAATTAAAATACAAAATTTTATTGGCAAAAAATAGGTCATGTCTCCCATTTAAAGTTTTCTCTAAATCTCATGGTTGAGAATAGGCTATAGGATATGCCAATGGTGCTATGGTTAAGATATTCACCCTGTACACTGTGATCCTGACATAATTTAAAAATGAGAAGTCCCCTAATCAATGTCATAGTTTATTCAAATAAGTTAATAAATAATATTAAAAACTATTGCAAGAAAAATAGTCAGAAAAGAGTAATAGTGTTAAAAAAGTTAATAAAAAATGAAATTGAAATAGCAAGATAAATAAGTAAACATCATATATTTATAATGTGAATAGCGATACTTGATCTACTATTGTATTTGCATCTACTCAATTGATAAATTAATTTAAATAAAGTTTTTGTTTTAACTAAAAGAAAATTCCTCTTTTTAACTTGGATTTAATTGCGTTCAAAGGTCTTGATTTATTATTTTTCCTATCTAACGACCTTTCTTTCATACTTTTAAATCATAAATCCATTGTATATAGTTTCTCTTTGGTCACCAAGTTAATCAAGAAGATTTAAATAGTTTTCTAAGATTCTTTTTTTGTGATATCAGGAAAATATTTTACTTGGTTTACCATGTTATAATTTATAAAATGTGGCTGTATCACCAATGCCTTCTCACGGTATCGCCGGTCGGTGGTCGGTGGTTGGTGGTGAGTAGTGAGTAGTGCGGTGTAGGGGGAGTTTTTGTGCCGGTGTCATTGCCGCGGTCGGTCCGGCTACGGGATACCAGCGTCTCAGGTGTCACCCGTCCGAGCCTGAGTCATCCACAGGCAGGACGGCTCAACGTAGATAATCAGTATCTTCCAAGAATTTGAAAAGTGTTCGCCAAAATAGTTTGTAAAAATGTGATAATATGGCGAAGACATACATTTCCATTCTTTTCCATGCTAAGATTTTTACTTATGATGGTTTTTTAGTTTACACACTAACCCTACTCACGGGTGGAAGAGTAAGATTTGCATCTTGTGCTAAATCACTAAATCACTATTTTGAGACAGGGACCTCGCATATTGGGTATCTTAACCTGAACATAAGAAGATAAGTGTAGGGTGATTGTGGCGCGATCTTGTAGTCTTGTTACTGACTAAGGCCGACATTCTCCTGAAGCAGGACTGTTAATTCATAGCCCAACAGCTATCTAGGGACCTGCAGTTTAACGTGCGATCCGAACGACAATTTCAACCTCATATATACAAATTGGTCTAATTATGAGGATGGTCTTTATGGATTAATTAGTATTCACTTTATTGAAGGTTGCAAGGAACTACTGCAAGGAAATCCACTGAACAAACCAAAATGGTAATGGGATGGTAAAGCTGGACAAATAAACAGATGACTTCAAGTATCGGAGCACCATTAGTGGAATGTCGTACTCCCATATTTGTGGAAATTTATAGTTCATTTAGGCATCTTGGCATTTACTCATTTTGTCTCAAACGAATTTATCAACAAGGATTCGCTTTCAAAGCGTCTCCCTTTGAAGCATCAGTTCCACATGTGTCGATAGAGAGAACCCTGACAAAAGTAGTGAGCAATGTTCTATCTTGGGCAAAGCGTCCGCTCACAAACAACGTGTGATGGACATCACTCACTTCCATGTTGACAGTTCTAGCACTGGTGACGCCACGATTCCGATTCTTTGTGATTGTCCATAGTGTAAAGTCACTTCATACACGTTATTGCATCAATGGACATTATCAAACAATATAAAAATAAAAATAAACCAACTTGTTATACAACAGTAGTTTTATAAATCAGAACTTTTCAACAACAATTTCAGTTTTATTTATATTGCGTAGTTAGATTTCTTACAGGCTGCTTAAGATTCGTATGAGATTAAAAGAACCTAAAACGGAAGCTGGGAAGTAGGTTAATGCAGCCTCCTCGCATTAACTGTATTTTTGATCTGGAGATTATTCTAGAAGACGAGTTTCTGACTATAAGATTCACCCCATTTTCTCGGGCTCATAACCCTCAGGCGAGACGCATTAGGTGTTATGGTGACGCCCTCTTTCCGTCTTATTGTTTTATACTCTGTTTGCTTTTTTGAAATTCATTCTAGCAGCTGTTTGGTTATATTTCTATAACCGTTCATAAAAACGTCTCAATAAATTGTTATTGTAAAATAAATAAAATACTTTGAACGTTGTAAATGTGCTAACAAACATATTCATTTACTGTACTATAATTGTAAATACAACGAAAAAACCTTAAAATCGTAAGAACTATAACACTTTGGTCAAATATGAAAAGTTAAATTGACAAAATTGCACATAATGTAATCATTAGTAAAATTAACAATTAAAACACTTCAAATTAAACGTTTTGGTTTAAAAAATATTTGTTTTTTTAGGGTATTCTGAAACAGTATATTTTTTATGATAACAGTAAAGATTAACTAAGGAACTACGAAATACTGAAAACATTTATTCTAACAACATGATATTGCAATGCAATTATCTGATTAAATCTGTCTGTGCGACAACTATATATAAAAAGAAAGAAAATCTTTTTGCAATATCTTAGTTGAATTCTGTATATTTTTGTACGTTTTAAATTAAAAACGTATTGGGGATTTTCAATATTTGCTATTCAAACACTGCATGAATGTAACGAACATCGTGTTCTAAAAACATTTCCGATGTTGCACAGGTTTTGGGACATATTTTAAACACACTTGTGTTACACACATCCTGTTGAAACCCCGATGGATTGAGATGTCAGCGATCTCACGCGTGCAAGTTGAATCCGAAGCTTAACTCCCGGGAGATGAGCAACGGATCCACCCAGATCATGAGATATACGTACCTGTAACTAGTTTAGAACCGTGAGATAAAACAGTTATGTTGAAACTCAGTTAAGCGAAAGGATTTTCCTCTTAACCTGTGACGCTGTGTATGAAAGTATATGTCTTTTAATAACATTCCCTAACTATAAAAAATCTAAGTCAGATATCATAAAAAATTAAAAAAAAATGAAATATGAGGGGGTTGGAATCAAATTGGTCCAATTCAATTTTCTTCTTAAACTAAGTTATGACTATTTGTGACTTTAGCTTGATTTGTTGCATCATCGAATATGCCTGAATAAGTCATCGTGTAATAATTTGACCCCATTGGGTAGCAGTGCTTTCTTTTTCCTCTAATTGACATCTTCCAACAGATGTTGTAAGGGTGGTCTTAGTCTGACTTAGACGAGTCTAATCTTAATAGATGGTTGAGGTTGGGATAGTCTATGTCAGACTTAGACAACTCTTACAACTTCTTGGCGATGCCTTTTCCAAAATTGACCATGTCGGAAACTTAATATAGTAGTCTATGTCAACACTTAACTTTAACTTTTTACAAAGGTGACTCTTGGCGATCATATATTTAGCTTCTACATTAAGGCAATTTTTATACAAACCTTAATAATGGGATTTACAGATTTCAGATAATGGAATAACAAACGTTGCTATACCGGAAAAATACTTTTCATCGACTTATACACCACTGGTTCTAACATCCTTAATTCAAATCAATCAACACATATTACAAAATAAAAAATAAAAACTAAGCATAACTTATTTTTTTGCTTGTAGTGTTATACCACATACTTTGAAATGTGCTTAGTATTTTTATACCTTGTTGGATTACTATCGTTGTACCATATAAACTTTTATTGGGATAAATTTTAATTAACGCTTCCAGTACGTAAATCCTTTGTTTTTATATTCTTGCTCTTCTCTGAAACCTACCTAACCATGTGCATGTCCAATTTTAAAGCCTAATGACACCAAAGAATTTTAATTGATTATTAAAAGTTATAATCTGATTATCTACTCCTGCAGATTTAATATTCTGTTATTAAAAATATATATTGTATGTATTTTCTTTTGGAATAAATTAATTGAATTGAATTGAATATGATGTTAAAAACCAGCATAACCATTTTATCTCCCCACGGAAATCAAAAACCACGTTTCCTCTACAACAGTTCTATAAAATGGGTGAGTCGGTGGCGTAGTGATTAGCGCGCCGGACATCGGAACCATAGCAGTGATGTCGTGGGTTCGAATCCCCGTTCTGCCAGTGACTTTTATCAATACCTTTCACCTTGTACTATAGCGGCTCACCCCTTACTTTGTCTAATACGATCCACGCACATATCAATAGTCTATGTGGACGGGGCAAAGTAAGGCAAAAAGAGGTCCACCAATCTCTTATAAATAATATATATATATTTTTTTTTTTTTTTTTTTTTTTTTTGAGGGAGAGGTGGAAAAATGCATTACGCACACAGGTGGCCAGCCTGTAGTTGGTGGTAATAATAATAATAATACTATTTTACGGAGAAGAAAAAAAGTTTTATATCCTACTTTAAAAATCCGAACGCCAAGAATTCCATATGTTTGAAGTCTTCTGAGGTTTGGTAACAGTTTAGTTGAGTAACACTTTAGTTGAGTTGTCTTTTGTAGTTTGTTAGTTGTTTGTAGTTGTCGAAGAGTTTGTAGGAATGTAAGTAGACCCAACAACTAGTTTCTCCATGCAGCCTGCCTCGCGGATAAGTGTAACAACTAGTTTATCCATGCAGCCCATCATGGATGTCGCCCGGAGCCTATAAGCCTGGTGTCAGGCTTATAGTAAGGCAAAAAGAGGTCCACCAACCTCTTAAAAATAATATTTTATTATTTATTTATTTTTTTTTTGAGGGAGAGGTGGAAAAATGCATTACGCACACAGGTGGCCAGCCTGTAGTGTGCGGTAATAATAATAATACTATTTTACGGAGAAGAAAAAAAGTTTTATATCCTACTTTAAAAATCCGAACGCCAAGCATTCCATATGTTTGAAGTCTTCTGAGGTTTGGTAACAGTTTAGTTGTGTAACACTTTAGTTGAGTTGTCTTTTGTAGTTTGTTAGTTGTTTGTAGTTGTCGAAGAGTTTGTAGGAATGTAAGTAGACCCAACAACTAGTTTATCCATGCAGCCCATCATGGATGTCGCCCGGGGCCTATAAGCCTGGTGTCAGCACCACAAAGCCCTGCATTGCCGGGGATGCTTCGAGATAATCTACAATTATGATATTGATCCAATACAGCTCAGACTCTCCAATCCTGGATCATAGGGTCTTTACAACCTGCTGCCGTGCTTGTAAAACTCTTTATAGTAATACATCAAAAGGTTTGGAAGGGAATAAATATTTAAAATGTACATAGGAAATCACTGTGAGTTTATATTTGTATGTTTAATACATCAGGTGTTGTTAAAAATTTGAATATACGCTTTTCAACCAAGTAGTCTAAGCCCTTACTTGGAATATTTATCTCGAAAATTAAACTTGAAAGGACAACAAAAACCCAAGTTAGGCTTACAAGGTGAATTATTTTATAACAAAACTTCATCTGATCCATTACAATCATCACACTCACCCCTTCAGTCATTCTCACCTTAAAATACGCAACACAGAGTTCGTCGGTGTTTCAAATAAAGTCTCCAAAGTCTCTAAAATACTACAAAATCGAAATAATATTATGTGATAAACAAAACTATCAGGCACAAAAGCAAGCATTAATTATATAAATACAAAATATATATTTTTCAATAAAATGACTGTAGAAACTTTTGTGGAAAATTTTGGTTGATCAGGTTCTCCACTCAAACTTATCTAGTAGAATATCCTAAAAAAATATCCCCAAAATTACATCAACCCCCTAATTGAGGGACCTATCCGAAAACATATTTGTTGAACAACGAAATAGAGTTTTTATACTCAATAGCTTTCTCTTGAAAACGCCCTCTAACTGATTTTGCAGCCTTTGATCTCAAGTTATCTCCGTTACAAATTTCTTGTAGCTAATTAAGACAAGAATACCGAGTGTCTTACGTTCATTATCTCTCGGCTGTCTACCTCTCCTACTCGTTTACCCGCTTAAATTATTTCATGCTGTTATATTTAGTAAGTAAATTAATTAAATTTGCATAACTGACATTGTAGTTTGTGTTAATTAAAAGTTGAACATATCAAAGAATGAGAATTTGTAAAAGAGTATATTATTGTATTATAATTATTACTATCTTTGAAGCAAACACTAATTATAAGCTCCAGTATGGATAAATAAAGGAATAAAATATCAAATGAAAATCAGGCGTGGTATGAAATAAATGTTACTAGTAATCTCTACTTGTAGACTTACAAAACTCTTTATTTATATTAATAAATAATATAACACCTTAAAATTTTCCCTAAAAGTAAATTCACAACTATACTAAAACACATTTTTTTTCTAATTAAAGTGCAACACGTTAACTCGTTGATTATTTGTTGTTTAATCAAAGGTTTCATAACGTACGCTAAATTCCACTGAAATACGGCTGTTAAATATTAATTTGCTGCAAATATTTATACGTCTTATAAAACTCTTTTCAACTTATATTGATTGTTCAATTAATTATTTACTAAAATTCTTGTACTAACTACTGGGTAATCATTTGTTTTGAACTGAATATTAAATATCAAAGATAAGGAAGGTAGAATTGAATTATTCAACTACATTGGTTTTGGAATTTGATATTCCATACACACACAAGCTGGGATTGTATTTGTTTCACTTTCATTTCAACATGGGACAATATAACATATCATGTTCTTTTTAAGTTTGGAAAGTTTCTATGAAAAAACGTATTTTTACAATACAGTAATATATAATCATCATGTTATTTATGTTTAGAGCAATTTCAGTATAACATTTTAGCTAATAACATTGTATTGTTTGGAAGTCCTGTTCAATAGTTATGTCAAGAGTTATTAAAAGGAATAAATGAACTATTCAAAAAGTGATTCGATTTATGTAAAATTAAAATACATACAGTATTTTAACTTTCCAAAGAGCATTTTTTTAAGTTTACCACTTTATATTTTTTTCATTATTCAATAGAGGGTGTTTTAAAAATCTACGAAATTATTTTAAGGCATGGTCCAAAACAATTATGAATATCATATAAATAACGTCTAAATGCCGTCGGGTAGGCCTACTTACAGTAGCCATTTAGGTTTTTATACTCAACAACTGTTATTTATGTAGGTCTAATGCATCATATTTGGAATAGATCTTTGTTACAAAAAATGTTCACTTGCAGAAAAATATTATTTTCGGATTTGTTGTTTAAAAAAGTTGGCAATTTTAAATACTTAAAAGGAAATGTCTAAGAAACGGTAAATTTCAACAAAGACAAGAAACAAAAAAGTTGACAAATTTTATTGTCTAAACACTGATACCAAGATCATAAAGAACCACAACAAACACTGTAGACAATGACATTTCAATTGAGAAAACGTGAAAAAATTGTCAACTGTTAAGCATTGAAAATTGGCGTTTTCTGATGAAAATGATCTTTGCTCAGTTATTTGTCATTTGATATCTATATGATCTTGGTATCAGTGTAATACCAAGATAAGATAATAAAATATCTCAAATTTTTGTATATAGTAAATAAAAAAGTTTATTAGATAATAAAGATTGATACCATTTGGAAACTACAAAATGAAAGAAATCATATTTTTTTTATAAATTGTTTTACAAAGGTCCATGCCAAAAATATGAATTTATTCCAGTAATCAGTTATATACATAAAAATTATTAAGTGTAAAAATATAAAAGTAAGGCTGTATAAGTAACCTGTAGCATTTATAAGTTAATATGATATTCATATTTATTTTTAACCGTGCCCTAAAATATTTTCAAAGAGTTACAAAACACCTTAAAAATTAAAATAAAACCCTTGGGCGTATGACTGACTACCTTGTGCATTTTTATTGTGTGAGCTAGAAATTAAAGAACAAAATGAAATCATAGCTTTAACAAGTAAAAACATATTTGCCTCAAACTTCAGCAGCATTCTGTTTTGATGACCAAACATATCGACAAAAGTTGAGTACATCAAAAGACTTGGTAAGAAAGTTTGTGGGTCATGGAAGTTCTCGTGACTTGAGAAGATTTAAACCGGATACGCCGCCAGTCTACTCCGCTACTGAAGCCAATCTGCATGCATTTGCGGCAACTTTGCATTTTATATTTTACTTAATTGGTAGTATATATCATTCACTTCAGTTCAAAAATATAAACAGAAAATGCTCCGAAATTAAAAAAAAATAATAATAAAGTAAATCAAAGAATAGAAAAGTGTAAAATTCCCATCTTACAGTTAACGAATTCCATTCTTAGAATGTTCAAATAAGTCGCCTATTAACAGTAAAAAATCGTAAAAGTACTCCAAAATTAAATATGAATAATATAGTAAATAGTGTTCACTAATACGAAGATGGGCTCCTGGGTCGTTATCATTTTGTTGAATTACTGATGTGTGTACTAAATAATAAAAATAAATAGCATTACTTTTATCAAAATGTGTGATGTAAAATTTTATTAAATTTTAAAGAAACTGTAGATTTTTTTTTCATGGATGGACATTGGATTTGCATTTGATTTTGATTCATTTATATGGGAGTTTCTTAACGTAATATTAAAACAAATTACGATCGGCAAAGTATGTTAAAGTTTACCTTATAGTTGATTAAGTTTTCGGTTATTTAGTATTTGTTAAGCTTAGAGGTTCTCTAATTGAAGTGAAGGAAAAGAAAACGAGTTCTTTACCTATATCAATTTTAGTAATATGAAAAAATTCCGATATTGTGCTTGGCAACAAGTTAAGACATAATTTTAAACTATCAATTTCACTACTATCTACTTACTTTAAAACTATATATTTTTATACAAGTTTAATATACGTATATATAGGTAATAATATAATTAGTAGGTAATATAATTATATAGGTAATATAAAGGTATAATATAGGTTCACATTCAATATCAATTTATTTTATACTTTTTACCCCGACTTATTTATATGTGTTTTTAATATAAAATACAAATTATATATAAGATATTTTGGAAGTGAGAATAAAACTGAAACAAAAACAATGCGAATTGTTCGTAACAAACCAACCGCGAAGGCTTATTTTGTTGTTTAGACCCCGAACCAAGCCCGAATCGCAGTGAAAAGTATTGTGAATAATGAATGTGTTGACAATTGGTTTAGAATTTACAACAAAGCAAATACTACAGGCTCCGGTGAACATGTGAAGGGGTTTACGTTGTTTAATACAATACAATATTTAGTATTACAGCTTTACTTACTAATACGATTTAATTCATGTGTTTTTACAGCTCTATTAAATTTCAAAGTTAAAGTAAATTACAAAATTGATTTAAAAATTACTCATACAGTTAAGCAATTATTTTTGTTATTCAATTACGCTTATTGTTTTGCAATGAAATCGAAAAATTATTCAGTCTTAGAAGACCTGCGTGTTCAATGAATATCTAAAGGAGTTTAGTAATGGTTTTACTTATTTTCAAACTCAATGAAATGTGTAAATTTACTGCCAAAGCGGTATTTTATGTGAATAAAGGTTAATTTATACCTAATGAGTGTTGTATAATAGGTAAATTCTAATGTATTATATTTTATTATAGTATAGTTAGATTTTAGTGACATTTCTCAATATTCCAAACTCAAGATGACCGTTTGTACAACAATTAAGTAATTGCCTCAGATCATAGTTCCAGTTTGTCACTGTTTACATATCAATTTAAACTATGTAGTTTACAGCCAGAATTGTGAGCGATGATTCAAGGGGGTCATTAAGACCCGACCAGGATAAATACTGTTGATCACTATTGGCAGTTATCAGTGTCAGTACACTGCCGCGCTCAAGGCGCACCCCGCGTTCCGTTGTATTATTTGACAGATGTAGTAAGTCTTGAGTTGCATTGTTCACTTGTAGTTTCAATTGTCATGGTCCAAGTAACTATTTAATTGTTAAACAGTAATAAAGACTCTTGTGCGTAAATCCGAGTGTTTCTCTTTGGAGGTCCTGCTCCGACACGAACCACCCGCAGCTCCCACGGCCAACCCCCTGTACCTGCCATCCGGCGGGTACAACAACTGGTGCGCCGGTGTGGGGTCCACACGGAGGAACACCGAGGCGAAGATGACGTCAAGAAGTGCGTTGGTGAGTGACTTTTCCTAAAGGTTTTGTGGAACTAGTAGTATTGCTTAAGTACTTAAAGAAAAGAGAGAAAAATAGAAATTTGTTATTAAAATAAAAGTTGAAGGGTTCTATGTCGCATTTTTATTAAGCAAAGAAGTATTGAGTTAAAAAAATGTTAAGTGGTTGAGAGAAGTTTAGTATAACGGATTAAGTGTTTAATGTTCTTTATGTTGTTCAAAGTTGCGTACAGATAGCGTGTATTACATTTTATCGAAAAGGGTTTAACTTAGTATGACACCAGGTGGTAGTTCTGAAA
Source organism: Neoaliturus tenellus (assembly GCA_030545055.2). Taxonomy (NCBI): domain Eukaryota; kingdom Metazoa; phylum Arthropoda; class Insecta; order Hemiptera; family Cicadellidae; genus Neoaliturus; species Neoaliturus tenellus. Next base: position 319,671,481 of record CM061531.1, read on the forward strand.
ATTCAAATAAAACAACTAAGAAATTGACAATGGATTACGAAACCGCGGTTAAGCTAATACCTTTGTACGGAGACAGTTGAAATGATGATATGCAAGCGTACATAGATGCAGTAAGTTTTGTTATTGAAAATTGTGAAAATGCTGATAGGGATAAGTATCTTAAGATAGCAAAGATTAGGTTACGAGGAGAGGTAGGCGCAGCTGTTAGGCGAAATTCTCTAGAATCCTGGACGGATCTAAAGCAATTTCTACGCGATCGTGGTGACAAACAACAAAGCGATTCCTACATTGAAGATCAACTTATTTATTGTAGGCAGGGGTACAAGGAAACAATTAGAGAATATGCTGACAAAATTGAAAAGTTAGGACATAAGCTCATCATTGCATTAGCTAAATCAGGGGTCGAGACGAAAGCAGCAGAGTTAACGGCGGAGGGAAGGATGCATAAGAGTTTCACAAAAGGGGTTAGTGAACCAATCAAGGGTATTTTGTTAAATCGGAAAACTGGTTCCTTCAACGATGCAGTAAGAGATGCGTTAAGTTTAGAACTAGATCTCGAAGAAGACAAAGACTTAGATCACAAACGTAGGCCTCAGACGACATTGATGCATAGCAGTAGTAACAGACTTAATCGCTGTTACAATTGCGACAAGTTCGGCCACAAGGCTGTTGATTATAGAGTTAAGCCGAATCACACTGTTAGCCATGTCAGACCTGTAAGCAACTCGTTCATGAATCAAACGCCAAGACTTTGTTTTAATTGCGGAAAGAGTGGCCATTTCGCCCGTGAATGCAGATCATCCCCGCGGACGAATAGTTATTATTCTGCTCAGCGTACAAACTACCAGACTTCGGGAAACGAGTCGAACCTTCCGTTGACGCCCCGCCCCGGGAGGTTTCCCTCACAACACAAGTCGGGAGAATACAAGGCAGCCGTAAAGGGGTCGTTGCGTTAAAAATTGAAGAATGCGAACTTGATATGAGTACCATGCTCATCGACACCGGATCTGATGTTACAATTTTGAAATTAGCTGTTTTGCATGATGACGTGTGGATTAGAGATAGTCATGAGGATAAAGTAATGCTAACTGGCATCGGTAGGAATGTATTGGCAATAGGAAATGTAGAGTGTCATTTTCACATAGGTGATACTATCGTTAGTCATACCGTTTACATAGTACCTCAAGAGTTTAGGTTAGACGAAGATGGGTTGATAGGTATAGACTTATTAGAAAAACTTGGAGCTGTGCTAGACTACAACTCCATGACTATGACTTTGAATGGCAATACCGTAAACATGTGCAAAGTAGAATCAAATGAGGCGTGTCCCATAGACGTATCCTTCATGAATGAAGAAGAGACCAACGCTATAGTAGAACTGTACGGAAACTATAAAGATGTGTTTAGGCAACCAAACCAACCCTTATCTTGTACATCTACCATCCGGCATGAAATCCCAACAGATCCAAATCAACCTCCAATAAACCAAAAACCCTATCGACTTCCAGAAGCACAAAAACCTGTAATAGCCGAACAGATTAAAGAACTTAAGGATAGCAATATAATTAGAGAAAACACTAGTCCGTGGAATTCACCGATCTTATTAGTTCCTAAAAAGAGTACTGATGGAAAACCAAAGTTTCGAATGTGTGTTGATATGCGTAGACTAAATGAGGTCACTAAAGGTGATGCTCATGCCTTACCTAACATTACTGAAATATTAGATCAGTTAGGCGGGATGACTTACTTAACAACATTAGACTTAGCATCTGGATATCACCAAATCGAGATCAAAGAAGAAGACAAGGAAAAAACCGCTTTTAGCGTACCCCAAGGACACTTTGAATATAATCGAATGTGTTTCGGACTCAAGGGGGCACCTGCCTGCTTTACCCGTCTAATGAATGAAGTTTTACGCGGACTAATTGGCGAAGCTTGCTATGTTTACATGGACGACATTGTTTGTTACGAAAAAGACTTGAGCGACCAAATTCAAAATTTAAGCTTAGTGCTAGAGAGATTACGAGAACACAATCTACTCCTCCAACCGGATAAATGTTGTTTTCTAAAAAGAAGTACAACCTTTTTAGGCCACGTCATTACGAACGAAGGTGTGAAACCAGACCCGAGTAAAGTCGATGCTGTCGAGAACTTCCCGACTCCGCAAAACGTCAAAGAACTGAAGAGTTTCTTAGGGCTCGCAGGTTACTATAGGAGATTCATTAAAGACTTTGCAGCGATTGCTAAACCACTTAATAATTTGTTTAAAGAAGGCGTAGCTTACGTTTGGGGAGAGGAACAAGAATTCGCATTCAATGAAATCAAAAAGTTGTTAATTAGTGAACCTGTGTTACAATATCCTGATTTTAATCAAGAATTTCTCCTAATCACCGACGCATCACAGGAAGCTCTTGGTGCAGTACTGAGTCAAGGTAAGCTAGGAAAAGATCGTCCAGTCGCATACGCTAGTCGAACGCTGAACAAGGCAGAAAGAAATTATGACACCACACAAAAAGAATTACTTGCCATTGTATGGGCTGTAAAACAATTCCGACCCTACTTGTGGGGAAGGCACTTCACCGTTGTGACAGATCATCGTCCTTTAAGATGGTTGTTGAGTTTGAAAGATCCCGGTTCCAGGCTAACACGTTGGACCATTAAACTTAGTGAGTATGATTTTGATGTCGTTCATCGACCTGGTATGGCAAATGGTAATGCTGACGCACTCATTAGGATCTCAATAATAAAAGTAGGAGTTTCACCTGAAGACATCCTGGAAAATCAAGATGAATAGGAGGACATACAGAGCATCAAAAGAACACTAGAGAGCTACGAGAAGGACAACGAGGGATTCGTCTACTTTGTGGATGAAAAAGGAAGGCGGCGACTCATCGTACCTGAGAAGAATCGATCAGCCGTCATAGAAGCACATCATGATACACCTTTCGGAGGACACCAAGGTATCGAGCGGACCACATCGACCATCAAGGAACGCTACTACTGGAGAAGTATGGACAAGGACATCGAAGACTATGTAAAAACTTGCGAGACATGCTGTAGGAAGAAGACAACAAGAGATGAAAAAACTCCAGTGCCTCTACAACTGACGACACCGTTGACTCGACCATTTCAAAAGGTAGCCATGGACGTAGTTGGACCATTGCCAAAATCACATAGCGGAAATTTATACATTCTAACATTTCAGGACCACTTCAGTAAGTACCCCGAAGCGTTTGCTATTCCCGATCAAAAAGCCGAGACCATTGCCAGAATTTTTGTAGAAAACATAATATGTCGCCACGGAACACCTGAAAAGCTGCTAACAGACCAGGGGAGTAATTTTATTAGCGAAATAATGAAAGAAACGTGCAAACTTTTAAATATCGAAAAGTTAGAAACCACACCCTACCATCCACAAACAAACGGAATTGTGGAGAGGAGCCACCAAACATTAATGTCGCACTTGAAATGTTTTGTGGACCATGATCAACGCAATTGGGACGCATGGTTACCATATGCAATGATGGTTTACAGAAGCACGCCACACGGTACCACAAAGTACTCTCCGTTTTACCTTCTGCACGGACGAGAGATGCGACTTCCTAATGACTGGATTAGGGAAGAACTACAAGACCTCAGTGAAGACGACTTGGTAAATGAAATCAAGCGTAGGTTCCAGATAGCGTACAAAAATGTAAACGAAAACATGGAAAACAGGAAAGAGGCTAGTAAAGCTTACCATGATAGGAACGCAAAACCAAAAGACTTTAAAGTAGGAGACAAAGTGCTCTTGCATTGTCCAGAAGCACGTAGAGGTAGAAGTAAAAAGTTAGGTATGCCATGGATAGGCCCTTACCTAATAGTTGATGTAAATAGTGAAGTTAATGTAACCATAAGAAAAGGTAGATATACTCAAGTAGTCCATAAGAATAGGTTAAAACATTTTAGGGAAAGAAACTGAAAGCTTTCTTTATTTTTAGGTATCGATTTGGATTCTGCATGTTGTTATCTTAGTAGACACTAAACAGTATAGCATCGAAAAACTAGATGATCGACCAGGACTGTATTTTGCTAAGAAGTTTGGGTTCCTTCTATCAACTGAGTCATGGACAATCGCCATTGATGTGAACCTCGAGGATTTGGAAGAGAAGATGGCCGAAGTTCAAGGTATTTGGCAAGAAACCTTGAAACTAAAGAATGACACCATAGGATCAAGTTGGACAGACGCTCATTTCCAGGGAACAAGCGACATCCTGAAACACACAGAACAGCAGATCAAGAGGCTGTACCACGTCATCGGTGCTGATCCCAGCACACCGGCAGGTCGAAATCGAAGAGGACTATTCAACACCATCGGGTTTGCTTTTAAAACCTTATTTGGAACAATGGACAGCGATGATGCAGAGTATTACAACGAAAAAATAAGTACTTTAGATAGTAATCAGCATAGGGTTTATCAGTTAGAAAAAGATCAACTTACTGTAGTTAAACACACTGTTTCCGATATGACTCATACTTTTAGGGATTTTCGAACAAATCAGGATGCAATCATTAAAACTCAGCATTACTTAGAACAACTGCAGGAATTAAACAAACGAAAAGTAATTAGCGTAAGTGATCAAATGAACCTACACTTTAGGGTTATAGGAGCTCTCCAGGTGATAGATTTAGCATGTAAGGATATAGGTAACTTTGTTATGGATTTGTATTTAGGTGTAGACGCTATGCGACATAGCACTCTCAGTACCCTATTGATGGCTCCTGAACAATTAATGAAACACCTTAAAGGTATCAATCAAATGTTGAGAACTGGTTCCACTTTACCTTTGGCGGTCACTGAAGGAAACATTCACGAGTACTATGAACTTATTCGTGTCACAGCTTGGGTTGTTAACGGAAGTGTGCTTAGATTTTTCTTGAATGTACCCTTAAAACATGTGGAAAGAACTTATAATCTTTTTGAAGTGCTTCCAGTGCCTACCAAAACTCCAGGTGCGGAGAAGACGTTGCTGTATGCGTATGTGCAGCCGCAAATGGACTTCATCGCCGTTTCCGTAGATGAACAGCGATTCATCCCCATGGAGCAGCGACACGTAGACGAATGCAGAGGAACCACCGTCAAAATTTGTCCAGGACCCAACGTAGTCAACCACATGACGGGGGGCCCGAACCTGTGTGAGACTTCATACTTCAGAGGGACGAACCTACGAAGGACAGCTGCGACATTCGACTTGGGTACGTGGCTACATCCATCTGGAAGGAGGTGCAAGGTACGAACAGCTGGATCTTTGTGCTGCCTCACGAGGAGGTTCTCACCGTGACCTGCCCAGGAAAAGAAGGTACACCAGAACATGAAGGGACTGAGTGGGTGCAAGGCACCGGACTGTTGCATTTACCTACCAAGTGTCAAATGGTTGGTTCATCATTCAAGATCTACAGTAGAATAGTTTTTAAAAGTAAGACAATTGTAAATATTAGTGAGGAAATTAGGATCCCCAAGTCTAAGCCAATTTTAGTTAACTTAACTGACGAATCATATGAAGTTGTAGCAAACAAACTGAGAAACTTATCAGCTCACATTAAATTCGTATCCACTTCACTTAACGATCTCGGAGCATCCAGTATTAGATTAGAAGCACTTGATTCTATTCTTAAACAATATGAGCCTGATAACTATGTACCCTATGTCACACATGGTATTTCAATTGGCGTAGTAATTGTTGTTTCACTTTTGGTAATTTATTATTTCAAATTGTATAAAGTATGTTCAGGAACAAGGAAATTATATCTTCCAGTAGCTAATCGAAATTCAAACTTGAAAGAGGGCAGAACTTCCCCAGAAAACGAAATAGAGTTAGATGATGTACCATTAGAAGACAGAATTAAGCTATCTAAAAGAAACAAGAAAGAACAGTCACACTTGTGACCCTTCATTCTTTTAAAGGGGGAGGTGTTGTATAATAGGTAAATTCTAATGTATTATATTTTATTATAGTATAGTTAGATTTTAGTGACATTTCTCAATATTCCAAACTCAAGATGACCGTTTGTACAACAATTAAGTAATTGCCTCAGATCATAGTTCCAGTTTGTCACTGTTTACATATCAATTTAAACTATGTAGTTTACAGCCAGAATTGTGAGCAATGATTCAAGGGGGTCATTAAGACCCGACCAGGATAAATACTGTTGATCACTATTGGCAGTTATCAGTGTCAGTACACTGCCGCGCTCAAGGCGCACCCCGCGTTCCGTTGTATTATTTGACAGATGTAGTAAGTCTTGAGTTGCATTGTTCACTTGTAGTTTCAATTGTCATGGTCCAAGTAACTATTTAATTGTTAAACAGTAATAAAGACTCTTGTGCGTAAATCCGAGTGTTTCTCTTTGGAGGTCCTGCTCCGACACGAACCACCCGCAGCTCCCACGGCCAACCCCCTGTACCTGCCATCCGGCGGGTACAACATGAGGTATATTTCAAGTTGTATAAAGTTGATTATAAAGTATGGTTTTCTCTCACATGGGGGTAAGAATGTGGGTTGTTCTTGCATTGTTATACTATCGATCTACATCTTTCCTTATTCATTTACTGAACAGTATCGGGATTTAGTAGTTGGCAAGACTTGTATTCAAAGATGTTTAGAAGGAATTTAGTCAATATTCATATAATAAAGTGGTTATCGTTACAATTTACACAATTTCTCTTAATAAACATGTAAATGTTATTATTTAACTCTAGTAGTAATTGCAGTAAAACAGTATTTACAATAACAACATTTTACCTAATGAATGCACACTAACGGATTAAAGCACTATTTGCACGAACAGGCAATAATCCTATTACGCTAATTAACATAAATAAGCATTGTTCTAGCTAATATTTCTCCAGCACACTTGCACTTCAAGAGGTAATGCTGGCTCTTCGTTTTGTAAACTCTAATATAAACTGATACTTTAAATAGTCAATGTTTTCACAAAAATACGCTTTTATAATCTGTTTTTGGCAAGTCGTTTGGAAACAGAAACATAGTTTTCAATAACAGGACAAAATGTAAATGTAAAATGTAGTGATGGGTCTAAGGCATCAACCCATTCAATCTGAAAATGACCATTTTAAGATGATGTAATTTTCATAATAACAATAGATTACACCAATAAATAAGAATATTTAACATTTGACTAAGCTCTGAGAACATCGAAAATTCCGTAATTTTACCTATTTATTGAACTAATCTTTTTATTTATAAAAGTGTGATTTGCAAACTTAAATATTCTGTAGAAAAATCTTCTTAAATCCATTTTCATGAAAAGGTTCTAATTATTTTAGGTCTATTAAAAACATTTCATATTTTTTAAAACGTATTAAAGCTTTCAACTTATTAATTGTTCTTAAATTTTTGAAGATTTAAGCGAAAAATTCACGCATGGTATGTTGTTTTTTGAGATAAAAATATATATTTCTAGCACATCGACAAATGATATTTACCGTCGACGTTTTGACTGTACGAATAAAAAAATGACCATTCATAAGAGTGTAATTGTGATAATATTTAAAGTACAATACATAAGAGTCATATGTACCTGTAGATCAACATTACTTCACCAGCATTTACTTGTAATATTCATTAGTCCTCCTTTATAATAAAATTAAGGGTAAAAGGGTTTCCATTTCACCCTACTTGGTTTATGAAGACGTGATTTTTACGGTGGTATAAAATCTGTAAAAGCAGCCTATAAAAGCAAGTGCATAATCTGAACTGACGTTTATCGGCGATACGCCAAGTTTACAGGGTCAGATATCGAGGTCACGCCACAAGCTCCTGCTCATGCTTCTGTCCCTGCTGCCTGGTAACGACATTAGGACAGCCAGCGTTTGTTTTGTTTAAACAGTGTAGTAGTTTATTTCTTATTATTTTACATACAACCATAAGAATGTTTTTTGTTATTTGGTTAGTTCTTGATTAGTGAAAACCTTACCATAAATACCTAAAATTAGGTTCTTTATTAAACAGATTAACATTTATGAACCAATTTTAAAAGTACTTTTTTATAAGAGGTTGGCGGACCTCTTTTTTGCCTTACTTTGCCCCGTCCACATAGACTATTGATCTGTGCGTGGATCGTATTAGACAAAGTAAACGGGTGAGCCGCTACAGTACAAGGTGAAAGGTACTGATAAAAGTCACTGGCAGAACGCGGATTCGAACCCACGACATCGCTGGCATGGTTCCGAAGTCCGGCGCGCTAACCACTACGTCACCGACTCACCCATATAAACTCTCATAACAATAGGGTATTAATTATACCAGGTGTACACAAAATAAAATTAATTTAACAAAAACTGCGTGTCCGATATCACTGAGGTTTAACAATGGGTTGGAAAAACCTCACGTTTTTTACACACATCTGATTGTTGTCAACAATGCCAACAATAGTGTAAAAACATAGATATAATCCATATGTTCTTGTGTATATCCATGGGTAAAAGTTATTGTTTAGTAATTTGTTTAAAAACGAGCAATACTCTTACACAGAAGTTTTTTTTTTTTTTTTTTTGAATTTTGAATAAACTCAATTAGCTACCACTGTTCAACGTCGTCTTAGGAAATGTTATCATAAAGACTCTCAAAATAAGATAATAATCTACGATTGGTAACGGAATTTCAATGCGACGGTTTGGTTAAGAAAGGAGGTGGTTTATGAGGCCACTCTTCAAAAAGTTTGGTCATAATTTGATTTTAGAAAAGATGTCTGCAGAGCAAGCCGTGGTTCACATACTGAGCACTTGTAGCAATAGGACAAAACATAAGGTATTTATCTTTCAATAGTGTCACTCTTTCTAAGTTAGTAAAACGTCGCGGTAATTTTAAAACAAAGCTGTTTACTTCTTTTGAGTACACCCGGCTTTTTGAATTTACTTTAATTATATTGAAATTCAGATGTAACTCATTAAAGTTTAATATCAAGAATAAGATTCTAAGATTGTTTATTAATCTTCTATTAATACTGACTCTATAATTAGCCATTTGTATTGAACATCGACTAAAATTTGGCATATTAGATTAGCTTTATACTATACAGTTACATAAAATAATATCTCCTTTGGGACACCTTGTAATTTCTGCCAAATTACATTAAGATTTCTTGTCTTTGAATTTGTTTTAATCCTTTCAATTTCTTCTGTTGTCTAAAGGTGTAGAGCAATATATTTTCAGAAAATTAAGTATGCAAAGATTATATTTTCAGCCAGTATTGAGGAAGTTTCATGAAGTACAAAGGCTTTTACATGTAATAAATTGATACGTTTACAAATTGTGTTCAATGTTTACCAAACTAAACTATTGTTGTTGCATAAATAAAAGTACATCTCTGGGAGTCCTGCTGTTCATTGAGTTTGAGTTGATTTTATGAAGAAAAAATTAATATGATATATCATATTTGTCACTTACTTGTGCACTCATTTATTAGACTAATAAATTCAACTATGGAAACTCTTTTTTTTTTAATACGACTGTCCATCTGTCCATTTATCTTTGAAATACAGTTCAGTTAAGTTTAGTTATATGAATATCCACCATTTTACTTTTTATACTTTAAAGAATACTTCTTGGGAGTATTTTAGACCTTTAGTAATTTATGGTGTATGCTAAGAAACTGTGACTAATTAAATATTTTATCAATAATTCTCGTGACGCCTGATATTGCCACGATAGTATTTATGTAACGTTGCCGTGTGGTGCAAATGCGGCTCCAATACTCGACTCCTGTAAACTGTCCCGTGCTAAGGCGATAAAAGTCACTTTAGATCATGTCTCTGCTTTTATGGCTTAGTTTACTACTTTTGCAACGCTTGTTAATATTACGCTGTGGTGCTGTTTTGTTTTCCTCTTTTAAAAAGAAGACGAAGGGAAAATTTATGATTTAATAATATAATTAGAAATGAAAGTAAAGGAAAATCGTAGAATAGCTTAAACAATAAAATGTAATCGCAATTTTTATTAATTTTATATACATCTTCGTAAAATAATATCTTTAAGAGTTTTTTTTATTGTAACCAGTTTAAAACAGGTTTTTATTTAAAAAGCCTTCCTTAATCGGTAAACTCTTTCAACAGTGTGGTATTGGCAGAGTACCTAGTATAATGAAGACATATTATAAAGAAAGATTTTATATTGTACAATTTCGAGGTCAATTTTTAATAATAATATTTTGTTGTAGAAATATTTTTATTACACGTTAGGCTATGAAAAATTTAAACTGGAAGTACCGTACCGATCCTTACTTTTATTAACATACTTTACAAATTACATAATTAAAAGTACATAATTTATATTATTATAAAAAATCTTAAGGACAAAGTTATACAATAAAATAAAAATTCTTGGCTGAAAGGGATTTTATATGTCAAGCAGAATGCTCAACTTGGATTTAAAAAGCTATATTGAACAAAAAATTGTAAAGCAATATAACTATTCAATTTTTTTAAATAATCATTAAATCTCTGTTCATTCATTATGGACTAGCTTATCAACGTTATGATACGAATGATTTATTATATTTTTAATGTAATACTATATATTTAATGTAGTTGGTGAAATCAAGTAACTAGTTAGTTAACTTTTCCAGTTCATAAACCTTTTAGTAGTTTTATAAAATTTCTTCAAATAACAGTAATTTTAAAGTAATTAAACAAATCCATGCAACAGACATTCTAATTAAAAACCGAACCAACAAACAAACTGATGAAACCAATTTAAGGGGATTCTGCTTTGATGATTCTTTTATGGAAAGAAGTATTATCAATTGATTTGTCTTTACTTAGTTGTTTGTTTAATTTTATTAAAACTGTATTTATATAACTATACCGATTTTCAGGAAATTAATTTCCTTTATTTACAATCATTTTTGCTTATTTACAAAAAATGTTTTGATTATTTTTTTACATTTTAAATGTCGGTTATCTGAAATGGATTCAATTAGTTTTGAAGCTGGTAATGTAATGATACATAAAACTAAATGACCGCTACAATATAAATATTAAAACAAGTTAGCTTTAAAAATTTTTTTACAATATTTTAGTATTTTCATATAAAGAATAAGCATGGCTTTATAAGCAAGTATAAGCATGGCTTTAGTTGTTTTAAGTTGATGTACTTAAGAAATATAACTTATATCGGGTTCTTGAAAAAAAATTTTTATTATTCCATGTTAATGACCATTTATTTTTTAGAGAAAGGAATTGCAACCTCTGTCACATTATAAAAAGTTGTATATTAAAACAGGATGGAAAAAGTTTAAAAAATTAAAAAAACGAAGTTAAATCTCTTAGAGTTATACTTTTCCAATAAAATAGTTATTTTTAAGATATTATCGATACCACGTGCATTACATCACTTCTTACATTTAATACGTTTCTGAAAAGTGACTGTAATAAACTGTCGGGACTGAGTCAGTTGTTGATGCCTATGTCAAGATGCAGTTTGTCAACAGTGACACAGTGCGAGCTGTGTTATCGCAGCGGGGTATTGATAGACAAATGATGGAGAGCTGGTCCATAACACAGTGACGAATCACTTGAACGTGCCGCCACCAGAGGCGCTGCTGTCGCGACACTAGACAATGCTGGACTGTGATCTGAGGCAGCTGATATGGATGTTGTGGTCGAACTATAGAGTTATGGTTAAACTGAGCACTTGTGGTTTTAGAAATGTTTAGTTCTTCACGCCTAGAAAGGACTACATTCAATCGTCACTGCTGTACTGCTGGTACTACTATTCTTCCTAATTTAAACAAATACAACTAAAATCAAATAAATTACATAAAAAATATTATTGATTAAATTTATTTATTATAAAATTCTAAGTATTAATATATCTTTCATAAAAAATCACAAAGAAAACATTTATATATTTATTATTTTCTTGACAATTTATTTTTACAAGTAATGGATTGAAGGGAAAATCCTAGTAAAAAGTAGTGCAACGAATAACAAATTTTAAAATAAATTATACTATGATTTACTAATATTAGCAATGGCAGTTATAAAATGTCCACGCTTTTTTCAAGTGATCATATTTGGTAGTGTCGCATCTGTATCTTTTTGCCAATACATTCATTTTCAAAGTTATTCCGTTTTACTTTTGCCACTTAAAATTAAAACACAAATGAAAACCATTTATGTAGCAAAACATGAAAAAAGTTCTTTCCAGTCAAATCAACCAATTTAGGTTCTAATTTAAGTTATTTAATAGAATGAATTAAATATTTCCAGGTAAATATGAATTTATTGATAAGGTGGCATATCCTTCACATTTAAAAACATAATAAACCTGTAGTGCAGTTTCACCACTTTTTTTTAAACACTAACGTATGCAATTTGTTATGAATATGTTTCTACCATTGTCTAATCGTCGGATAACTTAAATGTTTTATCAAAACTTCTTCACCGCCAGCAGAATCTCCCTAGTAAACAGTTTTATGTCGTGTAGTTTATGTGTTGCAATAAAGTCGGGGCAAGTAAGCGTTTTGTTTGCCGCATTATGATGAAAACGACTATCATTGAGAATGAAGTGGTACGGCATCCTGACGCAATTCTATCTTGGTTATATGTTATGAATTTTAGAGTAGAGGTTGTTTTGATGTGTGTGATAAGCTTCTCGACATGTGTGTACCACTTTATTTGCAACAAATACGTTATATTTCTTTATGTGTTGAATAAAACCCACGAACAATTTATTTCTTCTTTTAGATACATACTTTTAATGTGTTTAAGTGCTTCTCTGTAAAAAATAAAATTTAAAGACCATAGTGCTTCTAGTTTTAGTTTAAAATTATCAGTAAAACAGCAAATTAATTGCTTACCTCTATTATTTTTTTTAGTTTTTAAAATTTTGGTGACTTTAAATTGATTTTAGCGATTTTTTATTAGTTTTTTTTTTTTTTGTAAATAATAGTAGTTTGTAATAATGAAAGTTCATTGAAAAATAGTACATTTAGCAAATTTATTTTATAAGTATAAGTTGTATTCTTCTTAATAGCTCCAACATATACGATTCAAATCTACGATCTAATTCCAAACTAAATATTGCTTCCTGATTAAAATTCGCCAAAAAAATCAGTTAACCTGGACGGTCATTAGTTAAACAAAATTTTTACACTGATGGTCGCTTTACCCAAGTAACTTAAAATAATTTTAATCAAGTTTAAACTAAAGTTCACCACATGTTTAATAATGAATTAAACTAAGTTTAATTTAAACGTTTTCCGGGAAAGCGCCCCTAAAACGTATGTTTTCCTCTTTTCTAGCGTTTGTCATTACACAATAAGTCTAAGTATTAAATCAATTACCCTTCTCCCATTAGATTAACATTGGAACTTGAAAGCTTGTACTGCGTAGCCATTGGGCTGATGTAAATTTTAATGGGACTAGTGTATGTGTTGCTCGGCATCGAACAGTTTATTTGATACAATACAAAAATTATATTTAGTTCTAAATCAAAGACATCCGACCAATCCAAAATTGTTAATGTCAGTGATGAACAAAAACTACAGCTGTACGATAACAGATGTTTAAAATGCTCAAACCAATCTCAATGTTATTCTAATGGGAAAATCCAAAATTTAATTTGTGGTTAGCACCTGTATTTTAAGTCCGACTCCCATAAAGTTTTTGGCGAAAACAACTATAGACCAATTCCTATATCCAACGACCCAAAAAACTTGAAAATCGGTTGAGAATTAATTGTATAAGGTGTTCACAAAATAGTATATTTCGTCACTAGTCCGGAAAGTGGTCGTTATAGGTGCAAGATCGAGTTTCAAGTACGAGGCGAAGCCGAGTACTTGAATTCGATCGAGCACCGATATACCACTTTCGGACGAGTTACGAACAGTACTTTTCATCATACCAACTTTAATAAATATACAGTTTGGATAAAAATTAATAAATTGAAACCTATATACCCCCTCTTACGTTGTTGTTTGTTTATCTTGTATTTGAACTATTTACAACTAAACAATCAGCTGTTTGACATTTACATATTGGAGTCAACGAGGTTTAAGTTACTGTAAGCAGATTAGCAGCGCTAGTGGTGTCAAACATTGGAAGTTTTTTCCGGCCTAGTCCCGAAAACAACTGTTTCGAGGACTAGTCCCGAAAACTTTGTTTACCAACACGTTTATCCACCCCACCGGGAATCAACTACTTTCGATCACAGCTGACCGTTCCGAAAACAACGTTTATCGCAATGGTATGATGAAAACCCCTTAGCGTATATTAAAAACGTATAGATTATCAGTAAAGCATCTACAAGACACTACCAATGGTATGCATGTATTCCCCATACGATACACACAAGTTCAGACTAATTGAGGAAATGAATCATGCTTGTCTATTAATAAATATATCAACATGGAAATGATTAGAGAGTAGCATAACTTATATTTGGTTTCTTCGGCATTGTTTAATTGATTGTATTTCTTGTACGGATATAAAGTCATCTATTGATGATTGAAATTGTTTTGACTGATTACCACTCTTAATTCAATTATTAATTTCCGGAAGAGGACACGCAAGGCTGCGTGAGCCATGTTTGATCGATACCACTGCGTAGCTGTCCGTCTCGTGTGTGTCTCTTAGAGAGACGTTTATGTTGATGGATGTCAAATGAGTAGGTCATGAAATGTTGTTATAAAATGTTATATAGGGTCACATATAATGATATTTTTATTTTGAAATTTTTATCCTTTAATCCTAACACGTTATACATCTCAATCTACTAAAGAGATTTTTTATTAGAATAACTAAAATTTCATATTTTTGGTAAGAAATAGGCCTATAGTACTTAAAATTTAATAAATGAAAGATATAAAATTTTACTAATTACGTAATTTAGTGTTAAAGTGTAAATAAACATGTTCCGGCAATATTGGTATTCCTAAAATGTTTTAGAATATATTGCAATGAAGACTAAAAATCATTGTAAATACTGTAGTATAACTAATAGAAACATATATTGAAGTTCTCTTAATTTATATTCAACTGGCCGTTATAACTTACCTGTTGTATCATAAATGATTTATGACTATTTCCTCTATAGTACTTTTCTAGCATTAAATGTAACTGTTCGTTTAATATCCATAATCCTCCTGAAGTTCCTTTGAATTCCCTTATTTAAGGTTAAGATGAAGATTAAAAATCTAATAAAATCGTCCTTAAAAAGAATTAATATACTTAATATTTATAAAAATCTTATTACGGTATTACTTTCACCTTTCGTTTCAAACTCATATTTCAGTGGCCAATTATTTACAACCATGTAGTGTATATTTCATATTTAAAACAAATATAAAGATATAAAACCATATTTAGATATGACCAATCAGTTAACAGGGTAGGTAATGTTATCTTTATTTGAATAAGCCTATACTCTAGGGTTTGTTTTAATAGCCTAACTATGTTTAAAGATCTGACTAGTTAACACAATCTTGACGTTTAAAGAGAAAGACTTGACCGTCCTAAAGGCTAGATTAAGTATATGAAGTAAACTTAAATACACCAAAATCTTATCCAAGAGCTCATAAATGGACAAAACATGTTTCGATGATCCTAGCAAAACAGGGTATCTGCAACAAACTTTATACAATCAATCTATATATTTAAAACACAAAGTTAAAAAAGCTTTGGACACTTCGTCTGTGACTTCTACTAGACCGATTTACATGCGGGTTGTACCAAAATAAACGTTTTCGGTTCTATATTAGCAGGTTTTATTTGTATTTCAAAAATATTTACGTTAAATCTGTCAAATTGAAAAATAAACTTTTCTTATGGAGATTTAACATGGGGGAAAAAGCCAACATTTTCAATCCTTTGGACAGTTCGTCTGAGACTTCTACTGGACCGATTTACATGCGGGTTGTACCAAAATAAACGTTTTCGGTTCTATATTAGCAGGTTTTATTCGTATTTCAAAAATATTTACGTTAAATCGGTCAAAAATTAAAAATAAACTTTTCTTATGAAAATTTAACATGGGAGAAAAAAGCCAACATTTCCAATCCTTTGGACAGTTCGTCTGAGACTTCCACTGGACCAATTTACACGCAGTTTGTACCAAATAAAACGTAAACTTTTGTATATTAGCAGATTTTATTTACTTTAACGTTATCTTACTTCCTTAAATTAAAAATATCGACATTTTCAAACCTTTACAATTTATTTATTTTACACGCTTGCAATCAGCTGATTGTAAACACACGAGGTATTTAGTCTAAATACAGTGTATGAGCAAAAGCTTATGAAGGATTTGGTTTATTATGGCCAGTACCTAAAAACTTTTACAATTATTATGATGTATTGTCATTTATGAAAAGAAAGTTGTTTAATCATATAATTAACGTTATCTTACTCCCTTGAATTAAAAAATGTCGACATTTTCAAACCTTAACAATTTATTTATTTTACACGATTTCAATCAGCTGATTGTAAACACACGAGGTATTTTGTCTAAATACAGAGTGGATGAACAAAAGTTTATGAAGGATTTGGTTTATTATGGTCAGTACCTAAAAACGTTTACAATTATTATGATGTATTATCCTTTAAATGGAAAGAAAGTTGCTTAATTATGAAAAATAGCTGATTGCTTTAAAATTAAGACTAAATTGTAAAGGTTTAGTTTAAATAAATTGCTCACATTTGTATTAAAAGAAATGGATGTATCGGAAATTCTTTGTGCAATCAATTTGTCGCTTGCAACATTGTAATGCTTTACATTTACGTCGCATAAAGACAGTATTTGTGGTGCAGTCGGTAGCGTGACATACTCCAACCCAGACGGCCTGGGTTCCAGACCGATCTTTACAAATATACTTTTTTTAATGTGTCCAATAACGGCGTCACTAATAAATATTTTACTGATGGTACCGATATTTATTTTAAGCAAAATAGATACATTAAAATATTTATAGGCCTGTTCAAACTCTCAAAAACCTTATTTATTAAACTAACAAGTTTACAAATTAATAGATTAGGCTTGCTTATTTTTTGATGTTTTTAACAAATATAACGCTTTGATTAGGCTACTAAGGTTTAGGCCTAAGTAAACAAGCGATTTTTTTTTTTAATGAAATACTAAAGAGTGTCTGTGTTACATAGTAAGGGTGCAGCATTATTGTTTTTAAGGAATATGCCTATAGGCCTACTTTGACAGACACTCCAACTAAAATTATGTAATTTTCTGTGAAATAAATTTGTATTCTTTAAATTTGGATGGTTATTGAAACTTGCACACTACAGCATAAATGTTGCGATATGAAAGTGGTTATAAATGGTTTCTCTACGTTTTATTCTACCCTACTACACCAATATTTGTTGAGCCAACCATCATAAGTTACAACACTCTAGGCCTTTCCTAATTCTTGAAAAAAAAAAAAAAACTGTTAAGAACAATTTATCCAATAGGCCTACAAGTGGATATTGGTCTACTTATTTCTGATGTTGTTGAACCTAATAGAACTGTTTCCTTAGGCTAATTAGGTTTGCGCCTACATAAACAATCAAATTGACATGTTTATAAAATACTTAAGAGTAGGACCTATAAGTACAAGGATGCAACGTTATTGGTTTTACGGAATAGGCCTACTTTTCCAACGCTAAAACTAAAATCGTAGTATTTTCTGTAAAATATATTATTGTTCTTGGTATGGCAGTTCAAAGAAGTACATTTTATAGACTACGTTAAATTTTTTTACTATTATAGCGTTTCATTTACCACTAATGGAGCTATATCCGTCGAGTATCAACGGGCAACAACTAGTATCAATTAAATATGACACATACACCATTACTCTATGTAAAAGCATAAAAACGCAATAAAGTATTTTCCAACTAATCTGTTTTCCTGCGCCTCGAACCACCCATAAACTGGCGCCTAGTTTACGGCCAGACGTTTGCGGAAGTAATAAACCGGGAAAATATTGCTAGAAGAAACTTCCTACTAAAAACAGAGCAATACGTTTGTTACAATCGTTATGTTCTGACGTTACGGAAACTATTCAAACCAAAGATAATTACTGTAATTTAATGTATTCAAACACAAACCATTTAGCATGCCTCTCTAAACGATTAATCCACCTAAAATATTCAATTATTTATTATAACTGTATTATTTATACATTTTTTAAACCCACTCATACCTTCTACACTCATTAGGAAATATACTAAGTTCTTATCTGGTCCACATCTGTCCATCCCTGATTACCCCAGATGACGATCCGATGCATGCAAAAAACACTAGCATCCCATCAGTTAACGGACTCAAACTTTTCCATCCATACCGAATGGACTTCCTCCTGGGAATTTCCAAGGTCGGAATTGCTGTCTGATTGCTGACCCGACCTTAGCAGTAGGTGGTATGGATCCTCCTCGGAGTCAGTGGACTTTACTCAATCTATTCCGCACTGGAGTAGGAAGATTTAATTATTGTAAATACAAATGGAGAATGGAAGAAGATCGGTCATGCAGCTGTGGTTCGGGGTTCCAGACTATGACTCACATTATCATCGAGTGCCTTTGAGTGCTTTCCCGGAAGGGCTGATGGGCCTGCATTGTACAAGTGAAGCTGGGCTGCAATGGCTTAGCGCCCTGGATTTAACTTTATAGAGAAGTCATAAATGTTTATTTCAGTTTAATTTTAAATGTACTGGAGGTGCTTTGCATTGCAGAACATCTTTTATTTATTTTATTATTATTATTTTAAGTTGGTAGCTGGCTATGATAGCCATACGATATATATACGATGTATATACGATACATATATTTATGTTTCAAAACCTTCAACATTTTATATGGTTGCATATAATCTAGTTGGCTTCATGGTAGCTGCTATAGGAGTGATACATGAAGATGGAACTATGCATTTAACATTTAGTTAAAAAATGTGTCTGGTTATGACTCTAACTTTTCTTGTATTAATAAATTATTTTAATTTCATTTCCATTTCAATCTTAACTGCGTCAATGAAACAATAAATTTTGTTTGTATAGTATCAAAATGAATTTAAATAAAATTGAGTTTTAACTACCTTTACATTTTTTCATTAGCCGTAGACGAAATATAGACATATGAAATAAAGAGTTTATAGTAAAATCACTCGAAAATCTTCTTAAATATCTGAAATGCACACCGATGTTTACCCAATAAAATAATTAAACAATGGTCCGGGGATTGTTAGTTGGAAATTGGGATAAGAGGACTGCGGATCAGTGGCAGTAATTTCATGGGTTAGGATTTTCTCTCTAACATTTTATATGTTTTTATTATCCATTGTTTTTCTTATGTAAGAATATCACATAGGCCTATGCAATGTAGTGAACCAAGTCTAATTTTGTCCAATATTTTGTTCACTATTCCATCAATTTTTAATAAATTTTATCAATTGTCTATGATAAATTAGCAGGATATCGATATCACTATACTGAATATATCCAAATATAAATTACTTATGCAAGAGAACTTCCGACTTTTCAACGGATTTTAAAATAAAATAAAATATAATCAGAACAAGAACAACCCTGGATGTCCTTGAAACAACCATTAAATCACAATTATGACAATCATGGGTGGTGTAATTTAATACTCACATTAATAACTAACCAAGTGAAAGACATGAAGGCTCCCACATTTACAAACAGGCCTAAAGCATACTTTGACCACATATATTTTAAGCAAATCGTATACAAATCCAATTATTAAATGTTTGACTAAATTTGGGATGGAAAAATCATTTTCCAAATCTACTTACGTAAAGTACAATTGCTTTTAATTTTTTTTTGGTAAGCTAACTTACAAGAATAATTTGGCCTTTATATATAATAAAAAGAGAAAAATATATTTTAACTTTAAAACTAGAAAAATCTGTCGACTTATAATATTTCTTATGTGAGGGACAGTAAGATGTTATAAAGACCAGAAAGAAACTCTTGGTGTATTTTAAAAACAAGAAGCACTAGAACATCTTCAGAGAAAGTAATTAAGAAGGCAGAAAAAGATAATTATTCCAAAGTCCATTACAGTGTATTTCTTACAACCGTTTTTCTGTAGTCCACTTTCAACCGAGATGAAAAGTTTGTATTTGTATCTCTCCTATGTGCTGAGAACTGCCAAGAATTTTTTTATACTCAATACGATACATCACAATTTTAAAATTGTAAAATATTAAACATTTTATTGTAGTGTTTATTTATTTAAATAAATCGTATAAACCATAATATGACCAGACGAGATAAATCTTTTTTAGTTTTATTTTACTATTCTCTTTTTAATCGTTTATTTATTGATTTAACCCTATTTAAAAATATGTTCATAACCATAATACGCCCTTTATGGTTTTTTTTTGCAACAATAAGTATTATTTATTACCTTAATGGGCAAGCCACTCTATAACGTGCTATCAAAGTGTATCAAAGGCAAAGAAACATTTCCGGAGTAGAAATTTTCTTATCTACAAATTAGGCACATATAATGGAATGTTTGTTTGAGGACCAGATAGCTACCTCAGTAAGTTCTTAGGTTTTATGAAATACTCTTTACCAGCCCATCAGCCCAACAGCTGTTGAGAGAAAATCGGAAAACCTTGCTTACAAAGTTAGGTTGAAAAATTAATTAATCAAATTTCACTTTTCACTGTAGTGAAAGCCCCTTGACACATTTACGAAATATCGATAATTTTATATTACGATGCATGATGTGTATTTATCGTTCTTCATTATTTTTCTCATCTATATAATTAACAAACAAAATATTGGTAATAAACAACCAATAAACATGATTCTATCCAAACAAAACTTCAGCGCTCGGTCCACTTCAAAGATAGATGATATTATACTACCAACGTTAAGAAAGTATTAACCCATATAATTTCTGTTAACGAAGGAGACATTTTGTGTTTTTCTAAATTTTAATCACTCATGTTTAGCTACAGATTATCTGACTCAGTTTATTACAGCCATAAAATATTCGTTCCAGATAAAATAACTAGTTGCGTTCAATATTTTTTATGTTTTAGATTTTTTTTATTGGGATCTTATGTTAGAAATTTGCTCCTCTAGGAGGTTTTCTATTAATATTGAAAAATAGCAGATATTTAAAAATAAGAAACGCCCTTTTATAGCAATATTAAACTTTTGATACTGGGTACTCCTTTCCTTTATTTGAAATTAGTAAAACTCTGTCTAAAATGCTCTTGGTGTTTCTTATTATAGCGATAAACTTTAAGTATTTAAAATTTGAGTAAGTATCCAGATAAATCGTGCAATTGCTCTTCAAAAGTTCCTTGGATTAGAATGATGTTAACAAGTATAATTTAAACTACTGAAAAGATAAGTGAAGTTCAGTATTGGCCACTTTAATGAATGTTTACAATCTTTAAAGACTTTTATACAAAAATGTGTTTAAGTTTTTCGTCAAAATAAAATACACCATAAGAATTTTTGGTAATATAATGTCAATTTCAAACCCAAAAGTCAGAAATTATAGGTTGGTATTCACCACACAGATAGGAGCACGATGTCTGGAACAGAGAACCGACCATTGTTGGAATAACTCAGGGCAATTTACCAATTGCTGGTTCCACTGTAGGTTCTTTCATACAAACTATTGAATTCCTGTACAAGAATTTCGTTTATTTTCCATCCTTTGCTTGGGCGAAGTGAAAAATTCTGCAATATTTACTGTTACTGCCGAGACTTCTTTGATGGTGATAAGACAAACACATTTTGTGGAACATGTAGCGTCGTCGTTGTAATTGTATTATTGTAATTTCAACTTAAACATATTTGAAGCAAAGTTTTATACATTAATTTCTTCATACGTTAATGTTTCTGGTACTTAAGAAAAATTTTACAACTATTGAATTTTTTAAAGTTTATCGTAACATATGATATTCTCAGCATACAAACTTAATGATCATTATTAGGCTATTCAATTTAGAACAAAAAAGGGCAGTTAAGGGAAAGTTTTGCCTCAGTCATGAAAAACTTATTTCTTTATGTTTTTTGGGTCGCTGAACACGAATATGAGGTTTGCTAACAGATATTTTGCCCGGAACATTGCTTTTTTTGCTAAAATAGACAAAAATTTTAGGTTTTTTGCCTAAATCTCTGTTGTTATGCATTTTTAGGAAATTCTCTTGGTTATTAAATAAAAGTAGAGAAAATTTCCTACAAGTTTTGTATATAACACATTTTTCTACGACTGACCGTTATCCCGCTAGAGCGCGCTGAAAAACACCTAAAATTAAAAAATCACAAAAAACGCCAAATCCTGCTTTTGAGCGTTTTATTTTCATGGAAACGAGTTTTATAATAAATGGAATTATAATAAGTTTTATAATTATTATAATAAATTGTAATAAATTTTATAATAAATGGAAAAAAAACAATAATAAATTAATATTACCATGAGATAGCCTATGTTTGTGAACACTTTATTTAAAAACTGGGACTTATGTGAGTAGTGGGGAATGGGGGCTTTTGGGCCAGTTCAAGGTCACCCGAGCGATGACGTCATCGATGACGTCATCGAGGTCAATGACCCCATCGATGACGTCATCGATTGCATCATCGATGACGTCATCACCAATGACGTCACTTCCTTGACGTCACACCCATGACGTCACAGAAATGACGTGCTGATGACGTCATCACCTCTTACGTCACCAAGATGACGTCATCGATGTCACAAAGGTCAAGGTCACGCTGAAACCTAAAATTTTTTGGCACTTTTGCTGTTTCTCGCACTACGCTCCGAGTTTCAGTCACAGTTACCATGACCTTGACAACTTGGAGCGAAATTGCGATGAGAAACAGCAAAAGTGCTGAGGAAACTTGAAGTTTGCAACGTGACTCTGCCTAAACCGTCATGTGACACCGCTCGGGTGACCTTGAACTGACCCAGAAGCCCCCATTCGACCATTACTGCAACCGCGATGCGCACCCTAAGACAGACACCGAGCGACTGGCTGTTTGGCTCTGCGCACTCTAGGTATATGGGAAGTGGTGGGGGAATTGCGATGATCTTGGGAAACTTAAAAATGCCAAGTCAGGTAGCACTGTTTCGGTGCTACCTTAAATTTACATGTTAAAGTGTGATGACCTTGAGGTTGACTGTAAATTTGGGACTTAGGATTGTTTTTAAAGATGTATCTAAAGAATCTTCAGATTTGAGTCAACACTTAGAAAAATTTACTCTTAGTACAACTGTTTAATGTGTATTTACCAGAGTTTAAGTGTTGTGACCTTGAACTACCTGAAATTGTCAGGAATCGGAGTAGCAACCGCGATGTGCACCCTACGACAGACACCGAGCGACTGACTGTCCGGCCCCGTGCACTCTAGGTATATGGGAAGTGGTGGGGGAAACTGCGATGACCTCGGGAAACTTGAAAATGTCAAGCCAGGTAGCACCGTTTTGGTGCTACCTTAAATTTACATGTTAAAGTGGGATGACCTTGAGGTTGACTGTGAACCTGGGGCTTAGGATTGTGTTTAACAGCTTGACATTTTCGCCAGAGTTTAAGTGTGGTGACCTTGAACTGGTTAAAATCAAAACTGCACAGCAGACTGCACAACACGGATGTGCATCCTACGACAGCCGCCGAGCGACTGACCTCCGGGCCCTGCGTACTCTAGATATATGGCGAAGTGGTGGGGGAAATTTCAAGGTCATTTAAACGGAGTTTTAAAAAAGTCAAAGAGTAGAAAGACTACTCTTGTGAGTCTATAGCCATTTCATTGATAGTGAGTGCTTCGGTATGCCAAGTTGATCTGTATTGACACGCTCCTAAATAATGTTTGCAAAAACCTGCAAAATGATTGTTGCACAATTTGCAACCAGTTAGCTGTTTTAGTTTGAATTCAATGCAACGTTCAGGGCAACAAGTGTACTTATGCCCTCTCATTTGGTACACATGGAATGTCTTCAACTTCGGTTTCGGCTTCTTCCAAGACTTGCACTTACACATGCACTGACCAAAAGCTTCACATGTTCTACAAGCCAGGCCATCCACCACATCAATGTCATTTGGCCATGAAAAACATTTCTGTTCGCAACAGTAGTTGAGTTGACTCTCCATGTTGCTGCAATGAAGGTGCGCGATGAAATGATGCTGTAGTCAGTGAGAGTGCACCTTAAATAAACTCAGTGGAGGGGGAAAGGTCAAGGTCATTCAAACGGAGTTTTAAAAAAGATGACTAGTCGTCCTCCTCGTCCGTCGTACTTGGAGAGCTGTCAGACGAAGAGCCCCGCGCAGGTGCTCTCCAGATGAAATGTATATCTATTTGAAAGCGCAGGCCTGGATCTTGTACCATCAACTCCTTTAATCTATTACATACCAATTCCACTTTGTACACATTGTTAATAATCAACACCCAAGGCTTCGGCTGAACATAACGTGTAGTTGAGTCAGCCTCGCAGACAGTTACACCTTCCGGTGATATTGGAGTGTATAAATGTGTAAAATCTCGTTGCTGAGGCTGGCTTGAAGTTGAAGGTTCTGTGCCGACCCTGGTTGCATCAAAATTCAAATCCATTCTACATTCAAGAGGTCCAGGGTTCCCGTTGAATACATTGAGTAATTTTTGATACAAGACTTCTACTTCTGTCGCATCCTGTAAATGAACAGTCCACCGCAAGGGAAATGCTTCGTCCGTAGTGGAGTCAACTTGAGAAAGAGTTCCTTCCGCCATGGCAGCTAAGCAAGGAATGAGGTGAGCTGCAGTCAGTTGTAACATTATCGAAAAGTAGAGGGGGAAATTTCAAGGTCATTTAAATTGGGTTTTAAAAAAAGGAAGGAGTGGAGGGGGAAAGTTCAAGGTCATCCAAATGGAGTTTTAAAAAAGGAAAACCTAGAAAGTAACATTGAAATCTTCCAACTGATGGTGGCGAGCGTTTTCTTCTGCAACCTTGCCGACACATGTAACTATGCCGTACAGTATGAACAGTACAACCATGATAAGGCCGAACAACAAAAGATAGCCGTTTACTATCATGATATTTTCTGAGTGGATCTGCTTTCTTCTTATCGCCCTCTCTTGCATCCTCTTCTCTAGCTCGTGTACGAAGTCACAGCATGCGTGAGGACATCTTTCATCTGTTGGTAGGTTAGCCATTGTTGATGTTGTAGGTTTGGCTGTTGAAGAAGGAATGAGGTATCTAATTATGTTGTCTCATGTATATCAACAGTGAAGTGGTGGGGGTAGCGAATCAGTGGAGGGGGAAGTTTCAAGGTCATTCAAATTGTGTTTTAAAAAAACCCTATCTTGTTACTGAGCATATATGTCAGTAACAAGATAGGTGGCTTTGCTCTTTTTACTTCTTTAATATAATGAAGAAATAAACATATTCTACAATTGTAAGGACAAGGAAGACAACCGCTAGTCAGCTGAAGTAATCCAAGTTGTCTGGCTCGGTCTTCATCGACGCCGGTGAGGAAGCTGTCGTTGAAGAGGAATGTCCAGGCTCTTCCTTCGGCTGCCGAAGATTCCGTATATTGCAAGCGTAGACTTGCACGTTTATACGGTAGCCTCTTGCCACCATCAGCTGCAACTCCTTGTACAAGTCGTTCAGCTCCTGTTGCGTTTTGATCGTCACCTCCTCATAGCTGGCACAGCTTACATTCAGAGACATACTGATGTTGTTCGGTTGGCTGCTGGAGTTGAAATGAAGACGAGGCACAGCACTTGGAGGTATATGAAAAAGTGGTGGGGGTGTTTTGCATTCAAGCAGGTTTGACTTGTAGCGTGGTGGTAGGGGTAACTGTGAAATGCAAAGGTCAAAGGTCAAGGTCACCCGCGAAGTTTAAAAAAAATGCAACATATCAATATGTGACAAACTTCACATATTGATATGTTGCATTTTTTGTCTTTTTGTATTCTTTTTTTGTCTTTTATGGTTTATTTATTTATAAAACATTACAATAACATATGTACAACAGTAAAACTTAAATTTAACACTGCTTGTCGGCGATGTGGATGGTCAACTCGGTGGAATTGCTACCCGTGCAACCGTGGGAAACCAGGTAGAGACAGCCGGGTTGGATGGAGCGCAGATCCTCGTTCTGGAGGAGATGGACGAACCGTTTCGGCAGGTAGACTTGGAACTTGGGCTCATCCCCCGGAGTGAATGGTGCCTCGCTAAGACTGCAGCAGATGGCCTCTCCAACTGTAGTCTCCATCTTCTTCATGGCGTGGATAATGTAGTGCTTCTCGTCTTTAAGTTCGGAACACTTCTTTACGGGTAGTATGGTAGATTTGGAGTGAGCATTGAACTGCTCAACCAAAGTTTGCAGGAACTGGTGAGATGCCATGGTCAAGTTATAGATCGTCTTCTTCGTCTTCTTGCTGGGAGATGTTGTCGTCTCGGAATCTCGAGTAATACTCATGCCAGGTCCCGGTCTGCTCCTCACTTATATAACCCCCGTTACCCCCACCACTCCCCATTTCCCCACTTTGAAGGTAAGATGCGAGTTTATAGGCGTTTTTTAAAGCGCAATGTCTATCTTTTTCATGTTCTGGACTTTTAGTACAAATACAAACATTTTCCATCGTATACTTGTAATTTTTATCCAATTCCACATCATTAACCGGAACATGAGTAAATCCTTCGATCCATCTTTTCTTTTCCAGCCCCTTTGTGTAAATATTGGTAAACTTGTCTGAAAAGTGATGCATAATGTGATACAAGTCCGTGTAACTTGTAAAACCATCATACCAATCGATATGATGGAAGTGTTTTGAAATCCATCTGTTGGTAGTAGCGGCTTTACTGGTTAAAGATGAATAAGAACATGGTGGTTTAAATAAAAACGAATAAGGAACACTTGTATTGATGTCGAAAAACACAAGTTCTTTTATGATAAATCTATCATCATTACCCCGAAACGCTTGGAACTCAATTATACCAGGTTTGGACTTTACTTGTTCTTCTTCCTTGTCCATTGCGAAGATCACTCGTCTGCTCATGACGAAGTCCAAAGGTCGACTGATTTCCACACCACGGTAGGTACGACTTTTATACCCGGCCGTACAGTTGTTGGCGCGTTGGTGTATATTTAACGTGGGCACCGTCCCCGGTAGGCCTAACCCCACAAAGTGTTTGATATTGTTTTAAAAATTAACCATTGCTGTGTAGTTAATTGTCATTTAGGTTTCCATCTTTACATTTTCCTTGTTTTCATTTTCATCACTAACACTTGATTCTTCTCCTCCTTCTTCTTCCTCTTTTTCATGTTTTACTGATTTCTTATGTAGTTGAGCGTACTTTTCCAATTGTCTCCACATTTGTACTTCATGAGGAACCCTATTGAATATAGAAGTATCTACAGGTCCGTACAATATAGGTGCGTCCGGTTGTTTGTCCAAAGTGTCTTCCAGATAATCTTTAATAATTGAACTTGAAAACACTAGTTGTCTCAAGTATCTCGTTATTGGTTCAGTTTCACAAGTTAGAATAAAAAACTCTTCTCGATTAAGTTGAATCTTGTTATCATGTCTTGTTGTGTCTCTAAACCGCAACTGATGATCACCACGATGTTTAACAATATCGATTTCCACATTTGAATCCAAAAGGCCTACTCTTGTCTTTCTTCCAAACATGTTACTACTTAAATAGCATTCTAGCAGATGCAAGTGTTTTATAAACGATTCCCAAGCAGTGTCCGTAAACAAAATCATTTTGGGTCCATGAGTTAAAATTACAGTAGGGGAATAATCTGTAGATTTCATAACACCGATTAAAACACTTTTGTCCAAACTGGAAGAGATTGGGTAAAATATTCGCAAGAATACCTCACTTAATATGTTAGGAGAAATATTATCTTCAATATCCCTTTTCCTCTTGTGTGCATTCTTTCTTCTTTTACCTTTTTCCTCAACATTATTACTGGCGTGGAGTTGTCCGCAAGCGTTGTGTTCATCTCCCTCCGGTTGACCTTGAATATCTAAAAAGTCGGATATCTCCTTCTCAATATCTACTACATTTTCTTGTGTACCACTAGGAGAAGTCATATTGAATAAGATGCTACCCATACAACAACAGGCAACAAACTGATAAGGAGCGAGCTGAACGCTCTGCTTTTATACTCGCGGAATGCATTGGAATGTAGGAAAACCGGTCTTTTACAATACATTTTTAACAATTCCAGTTAAAGGTGTGTATGTTACGATTTTATCATGTAGAATTAAACAGTATGCAGTTGTATTAGCCGATATAGGCGCGTTGAATTCCATTTCTATTTTTATATCTACACTTGATGATTTTACCGATTCATTTTGTTTAGAACAATCGATTACAACTATAGGGTAACCATCTAAGTATTTTTCTGGTGAGAGTAAAGGTGCATTCGTTTTACCATAATATGAACTTTGGAATCTTGCATACATATCGTACAATATGCTGTACTTTTTATTAGCGAATGACACATTTAAATTATCGTATGGAAAAAATTGTGAATTTAAATAAACTTTAATATTTTTCAAGTTGCAATGATCAAATTGGCCTGCATGTTTGGTGATGGTGTCTCTTCTGCCTGTTTGTAAACCAAATATAATATACCTGGCTCGTTCCACATAATTAGATGTTTTAACTGTCCAAGTGTGTCGATCCGTAGTTGGCAAGCTGGGATGTTCATGAAATTCCCAACTTCTAAAAGGAATTACAATATCACGATCAGCCTTTAACTTTCTTAATAGTAGCATTCTATGCTCGTCAGCTAATTTTACATGTGGAACTCTCCATACAATTTTGTCTAATGTTAATTTCCATTCTAAAGTTGCATCTGTTGTACCGTCTGGAGCTTTAATAATATCTTTATCGTTTGAAGATCTCAACAAAACTAATTCTTGTTTAACGTTTAATATTATTTTCCTATAATCTTCAGCAAAACCAAGCAACAAACGTAACGGAATATGAAAATCAAAATTTCCATTTGTATCTGGAGTGATTGTGTCTTTTGCAGGTAAAACCCATCCTGCAGGTTGTATTAAATTGGTTTCATTAGGTGATATAGATGTTAATCCCTTTAAAGTTGTTGCAATACCTACTTTTTTAGTAGAATCAACTGTTACACCTGATATTTCATATCTAATTTCATCAAACAGGAAAGCCATGGGATTATTTATAAATGGAACTGTTGTACCAGTAGTAGTACCGTCCTTTTTAGTAACTTTTCCTTCAATATACAAGTAACTTTCACATGGTAGTGTGTAAATGTCTTGATTTTGTATGGGAATACGAATTTCATCGTTATTGTTTAATTTTGATGAAGTGTAAGGGTTGTGGGTGTGATATTCTTTTTCCCATAGGGTTTCGTCGAATGTTGGACCCTGAGCTATATCCAGTATATCCATTATCGGTTACTTTTAATCCAATTCTCTCTAAGAAACGAATGTTCTCGCGTGTTAACTCCTCCACAGCTGAAGAGCTACTAATGCGGATTCCCGTAGGTTGTTCGCTTTTAAATGTTAAACCCATGATTTTGTATTAAAGTGTTGATTTTAAATGTAATCTAACCGTAATAGGCTCTTCTCGGAAATCTATCAAGTTACCGTCTTGATCCAATACGTTCAACACGATGTCTGAAATGAAAGTGGTGTTCAAAGGTAGATATACCAGGTTTTGCGGCTTTTCAACAATTTTAAATCCAGGTGGTACACTGGGGTAAAAAGTATGTATTATATGAGTATTTGCTCCATCTCTGTAAGCTCCTTGTATAATGTTACAAGTTATGTCTATACTATTGACTTTTAATATTGTTACAGTTTGTTTACCGGAATGTGTTTTATTTGGTTCTAAAATTGCTCCATCTTTGGGAAATCCTAATAAATCACCAATTGAGTTTGGCTTAGTGAAATCTATATAATATTTTGAAGTAAGCTCAGCTTTCATTGTATTATTATTACCTTTTAGCGATATATTGTCTTTTCCCATTTTATTTTGCAAAAATTCATTAATATGATCAATTTCATAAGAACCTGTGGGTAAACTGCACTCTTCTAAGTCTGTTAACTTACCACTGGCATCTTTTCCTTTATAATAATGCAATAAGTTATTTTTACCTTCCGTAACATTGGGAATAGAGTTGTAAGTTGTAAAATCCAACAGTGCTGCCTCCCAAAATCTTCCTTTTTGCAAGCGTAACGCTGGAAAAAGGATACTTCGTAAAGTGGACGATTTTCCTGTTAATGATACCGTATAGGAAGACATCTCAATAGTGACTGATACTTTTAGCTAGGAATTCCAAACATAAATGGCCGCATATTGAAGTATTATCAGGTTGTTCTCTTTTATAGTTGTAATATATGTTTTTAGCAGATTTAAAGTAATGTTCAAGTTCTTTAGGTGGTGGCAAATTTCCAAAACTATCAAAATAATATACATTACTATTTAGTTTCTTATAACACACCCAATGGGTGCCGGACCCTTCAGTATTATCCAAATTTACGATTCCAGTCTCATTTTTCCATATTTTCTTTGGTAAACTGTCTTTCATAAATACTCCGCGGAAAAATGGTATTTTTAAACAGGAAATATATTTAAATAATTCAACATTAGTCAACGCTTTATGTGGTATAACCAATTGATTTCTTTTATTTAATATGCCAGCCCCGTTTTTTACCATTGACCATATTGTCGGTCTTTTATTATTTTTCCTCGGAGAACGTCTTTTTAGTCTAATATTACCACCATGTTTTCTCTTGGTTGATCCTTTTTTATTCTTACCCCTCCTTTTTCCACCTCCTACCGCTGTTTTAGCCTTCATACCTGCTGTTACCGCTAAAGCTGCTGCTTTTTCCGCAATACTAGCGTCACTAGACTTTACTCGTTGCCAAGCTATATTCGCTAGCTTTTTATCAGCGATTGACCTATTTTTTGAATCGGTAAACGTGGAATATGCGATATCGTGTTCTTTACAAGCCTGATCTAACTTATTTATGCCTGGATCACCTCTTTCCAGTCGTTTTTTCAATTTAGTTCCTGGTCCGCAATACTGATAACCTCCCGGTATGTGAAATTCGTATGGTAAAGCGTCTATTGCTCTGTTTACGATAGATCCTACTGGAATACGATTTAAAGCTTTACTTAACAGAGAAACCGCTGTGGACGTGATACCGCCTCCTTTCCGTATAGTGTCTCGATATGGACTGGTGTAATGAAACGCCATGATTGTCTTTTATATTTGAAAAGCGTAACCCATGTGTTACCTCTATGACAGGTTGCACATAAATGATGTAATATATGGTGTTATTTAGTTAAATATCAAAAGTACCCCAATCTGATGATCTAAACTTTTGTGTGTTATGATTAAAAAAATATTTATAAAGAATTTCTTGTTTAATCCATGTATTTCTCATTTTTTCGTCAATAGGTTTATGTTGTCCTGCTACAATATAATTATGCATATCAAATAATAAATTACCTATTACTTTAACAAGAAAATTAACAGTTACAGCGTTATTGGCATAATCAGGGTCTGCAACATTTGTTAATCGTTTGTTATCACAATTCCACCATTTTTTTCCAGTTGGCTCTAATTGTATTATCTGTTCATAAGTAACAGCATCACCAGGCTTTTCACCAATACCTAAATTTGTCAATAACTTTCCTTTACCATCCCAAACATAATTGTTTTCTTCAAGTAAAGTAAACTTTTTATTTCCTTGTACAAATACATCTCCTTGACGTGTTACTACTTGGTTTTGTTTCACAAAACCGGAGGTTTCTTGTTTTAAAGTTTCCTTCATTTGACCCACCGTTGCACCATCTGATGGTGCAAAACCATCTTTTACATTCGTTAAACAATTACCAAGACAGTCAATAACTCCTACATCACGTGTAATACAATGATCTTTGATGTATTTTAAATTTACAGCATCATTTTCATTTTTTGGATAACCTATATCGTTAATAACAAATTTATAAAAAGAAAACCCATCTTTTGTCTTTTCAGGTATTATAGAATGTAAATAGCGTCTATTTATGCTGTCTTTTTCATCTACAGGGTCTGCTACGTTGGATATACGCCGATTTTCAGCATTATACGTTTTTCCATTAAATTTTAACGTATTCTTTAATTCCGATGATAAATAACCTCTGTTTATTGCATCAGCGTTTTGATTTGGCTTACCAACGTTGGAAATTCTATGATTACCCGCGTTATATGTGTTTTTATCTAATTTCAGTGTTGGTACTATCTCTTTTTTTAATACTTTTAAATTTATTGCATCATTTTCATCTGTGGGATCATTAATGTTTTTTAACCGTTTATTACTAATATCATAATCTCCATCAGGTGTTTGTGGTAATCCAACACCTCTTTTTAAAGTATTAAAGTAATATAATCCATCTGATGAATACCGTCCGAACTTGTCAACACTCATGGTGCAACTGAATAACATTCTAGAGTGTAACCCATTTTTATAATATTAGTCCCGATTTCTAACCCATATCAGTTTTTATACAAATTCTTAGTCTTCATCAGTTACATTTGCATCATTCCCGGGACATTTAAAATATTTTAAATCTGCACTAATTAATGATCTGTCTGCTTCATTTCTAAATACATGATTTTTATGAATAAATTCCTCACCAGACAATTTTCTAAATCCGCTAAATGAATTTGGATCTGCAATTAATATATTTTGATAATCATTTACATCCATTAATTTAAATCTTTTGGTATTATAAATAAACTCTTGATTTGCACTATCATATTGTAATGTTTGTCCTACAGTTGCAGCATCCTTTGGATCTGTTCCTTGTGCCAAATTACCTATTTTCTTATTTTTCGCATTGAAAGTACTACCTTTTGGTTTGTCTAATATTAAAGATTGTTTTACTACAACACAATCGTAATCATCGATACCTGGAAATATGTCAATTATTCTTCTATTTGTACCCAACCAACTTCTATGATAATTGTTTGGATTAGTATGTAAAACTTGTGATAAAATCGGAACATCATGAGCATCTGTAGCTAATTGCGCATTTGATAATTTCATGTCTTTGCAATCCCAAACATTATTTTTTTGTTCAAGTAAAATAAACTTTTCATTTCCTTGTACAAACACATCACCCGACCGTGATACTACTTGATCCTGTTTTACAAATCCAGATGTTTCTTGCTTTAAAGTTTCCTTCATTTGACCCACTGTTGCACCATCTGATGGTTCCGAACCATCTTTAACATTCGCTAAACAATTACCTAGACAATCAATAACTCCTACATCACGTGTAATACAATGATCTTTTATATATTTTAAATTTACAGCATCATTTTCATTTTTCGGATAACCTATATCGTTAATAACAAATTTATAAAAAGAAAAACCATCTTTTGTCTTTTCAGGTATTAATGAATGTAAATAGCGTCTATTTACGCTGTCTTTTGCATCTTTAGGGTCATCTACGTTGGATATACGTTTATTTTCAGCAGTATACGTTTTTCCATTGAATTTTAACGTATTTTTTAATTCTGATGATAAATAACCTTTGTTTATTGCATCAGCGTTTTGATTTGGCTTACCAACATTGACAATTCTATGATTACCTGCGTCATATGTGTTTTTCTGTAGTCTTAATGTTGGTGATATCTTTTCTTTTAATACTTTTAAATTTATTGCATCGTTTTCATCTGTGGGATCTTTTATGTTTTTTAACCTTTTATTAGTTATATCATAATCCCCATCAGGTGTTTGTGGTAAACCAGCTCCTCTTTTTAAATTATTTGCGTAATATAACCCATCCGAGGAGTAACGTCCGAACTTGTCGACACTCATGGTGCAACTGAATAGTAATCTAGTGAGTAACGCATTTTTTATGAGATTACCCCACGGTTTCGGAGTTCATCCACTAAAGCCACCCATTCGTTTTCCAATCCAGTATGACCCGCTTCTTTAGCTTCATGTATTAGTTTCATTCTATCCACCAATTTATTGATATTATTGTAATAAATCACATTTGTGTTATATAGTTTCTTCATTAAACCTGTACCCGTAACAGACTTACTTCTTTTTCTTCTTTCCTGAGCACTTACATCTAAAGTGGATGCCATAAATCTTCGTTTTACAGGTTTTCTTTGTGTTAACGGCATTGTTTGTCTTCTAGTTGGTATTAACTTGGATACAAATTCTCTATATTTTAAAGACTTAGATCTAAATGGAAGTTGGTCAGGTAAATACATTCTCCTATATGCATTTGTCTGTTCCAAAATATTTTTATATGCTTCCATGTCTTTTTCTTTCACTAACGATACTGAAGGCTTATTTTCAAATAATAATTCAAATAATCCTTTTGTACCCTTATACCTTTGATCACCAATGACAATATTATCATGTTCGTCAACGTTTAACGGGCTATTACCTATCATTAAACCATCTTCTGTTAATCTCGCTCCATAACTATGGTAATTCTTATTAGGAATTGTTCCGAGTAACATTTTTACCATGTATTTCCTTCCTAAAGGTCCTTTGTTATGAATGTTTTCACCCAACAAGCTTATGTTTGACGGACCTTCCCTTGCTTCTTCTTCTTTTTCCTCTTCACTAGCAGTTGATACATCTTCATGTCCTCTTTTAGCTTTTACTTCATATAATTCTCTTATACCACTATAGTCTGGTGATTCTAGCTCTCTTTCAGGTTCTCCACCGGTAAAACCACTATATGTAGAGGATTCCAGGTCTTCATCACTAAAATCTTCTGATTTTACATTTTCTCTTTCAAACTTTGTAATAGGTGCAATTGCATCTCCTTCCAAAACGGGTTTAGCAAATTTTTTGTTTAATTGTTTCAAGTGTTCAGTAATAGGTTTAAAAGTAGATTCAAGAAATTTCTCCCTTTCGCTAATACCTAATTTTAATGCTCTGTTTTTATCTCGAATAGAATCACTAAGTGATTTTATTTCCTTTATTAACTTTTCTTGGTTAACCATGTTTGTAGCAAGACGTGTTGTACAACAATGAATGTTTTACATCATGATCAGTGTATTAGTATAAATTTATCAAATCCTATCCTGTATCGACCATTGTTTAGCGGTTGTTCCTTCATAATTGTTAAAAACCCATATTTTTCAGCCCAAGCCTTTCCACACAACTCTTTAAATCGTTCAAATGGCATATCCGCACTTACATGGTCATAATATATGTGTTTTAGGTTGGTTTCATCCTGTTTAAATACAATTAACATGTTTGCATTGTCTCTAATGAGCTGTTTCGGTATTTTGCTGTAAGTTTGACCAATATAAATGCTATCTATGTTGTTATGTCGACCCATGGCGAAGTAATTTCTTATTGTATTTTGATTTTCACAAGATACATCGTCAAATATGAATACTGAGAATGGTTTAGCCTCTTGCGGTTGCATGACACTCTCGCTCGCGTTGAATTTAAAATATTTAACTTCAGGCACATTATTGAGTATTTGTTCCAATAACTGATATTTTGGTTGTTGTAGTGACTTTGAAAATACATATAAATTATTAAAACGTAATCCTTTAGGATTTGTAATCAAATTGAATACTACATTTGTTTTTCCACAATTGGAAGGACCGGTAACCAGACAACGCACCGTGTTTGGTAACAAAACACCGTGTTTTCCAGTATTGAATTGAGAACCATCCACTGTGAGTTCATCTATATTATTAATAGTAAAATTGTCTTTTTGCGGTATTATCTCCATCCTTTGTAATGGTTCAACCCAAAATGATGCTCTATCATTATATTAGATCCTTTTTAGGTATCCAAGAATCTTCCGTCTTATTAAATCCTAACCATCGTACTTTAACCTTATCCTTTTTTCGTTGCAACACCTTTTCAACTAAATATACATCACCTACTGTTGATTTTAACATTTCATGTCCATAAAACCCTCCTTCCAGCAATTGTCCTTTATTATCTTTTAAAATGTAAGTTTCTGGTATTGTAGGTTGCACCTTAAATACAGTAAATACCTCATTTGTCCAGTTTGGAAGATATCTTTTACTGAATACACCTTTGTATTTGCTTATTCGCACTTTATCACCAACATTAAACCTTTTAGGCTTTAGTTTTTCAACTCTTGGTTTAGTATTCATTTTTATACGTTTTAATACAAGTTTTTCATTTTTATTAGTCACCTGGCTTGGTTTCATACCGATAGTTCTATGAAACTTGTTATTGTAATCGCTTATAAGTTTTGGTAACATATCAATCCATACGTGCGATCCTCTGTTAGAAAACATCTTATACATCGCACCTTTTAAAGTTCTGTTGAATCTTTCAATTATTGATGCTTTTACCTCTGAATTGGTTGAGTAATGGTTAATGTTGTTTTTTTCATTAAATTTGCAAATTCCTTATTAAAATATTCTTTTCCATCATCAGTTTGTAAATGTTTTATAGTATGTTTGTCTCTTTGTATAGCTGTTTCCATTGCTTTTGTAACACTTTTGCCACTTTTATCTTTTAGTGGTAAAGCATCTGCCATTTTTGAAAAACAATTAATAATAGTCAATATGTATTTAAATCCTCTATTTTGTTTACTATAAGGAATCATTTCGATTAAATCCGCTTGATATAAATCATTTATTCCTTTTATCACTGTATTTCTTCGTGGAAACTTTCTTCTTGCAGGTTTATGAAGCTCGTTGACAATTTCTTGCTTCGAGTTCTTCATATTGCAGGTTTGAATGTTTCATGTATCACATGTATAATCACAATGAATGTTGTCTTAAATATTCACATCATTTATATAGGTCAAGGTCATCCAAACTTGTGTAAAAAAATGGGGAACACGGCGTTGGACTTGCCGTGTTCCCCATTTTTTTACGGAAGGAGAAAGGAATAAGGTCGAAGTTGTAGAAGGACGAAGAATAGGTTACTAGTTAATAGGGTTTAGAGAGTAGTGGCCGAAAGGAAGAGTATGAATCTTATCCGGCATAATATGCCTTTTATCATCTTGAGCTGATAGTGCTCTTTTAACTTCAGTGACACTGTAGACCTCATGTTTAAAGCTTCTGATAGTGTTGAACGTTGCAGACATTGTAGAATCTTCAAACAAGCAGGTCTTGTAATGGTCAAATGTCACACGTTTCTTCAAGTACGATGTTTTGACTCCTTTAGCTTTCTTCACTGTCGGTATGTCGTTTTCCATATACATCTTGAAGGAATATAATTTGGACATCAGCGCAACTATTTCCTCCAAAGGTATTCCATTTGCTTCATCTTTAAATTTTCCAATTACTTTTTTATTCTTTTCATTGTAATTCGGATGGTTCTTCGGATAGTCAGAGAAGTCAAAGTCGTCTTTGTATGGGAAACTCCTTAGATCTTCATACATGTCCAAAGTCTTTATCCAGTAGATAAACGCGTCGGTATCCATGTATGCAACTCCAATGTTGTCTCTTCCATAGTGTTTAACCATTTTGTTGTAATGGAAATCATACATCAGAGTTTTACTTATATCCAAAATCGACATTCCAATGTATAACGGACGATCCATCACTATTGTTGTTTTATTCATACTGACAGCAACTAGATTTTCGTTTATAATCATTGATGTTCCGAAATTTGGTTTTTGCACTAATTTTTCCAATTTCCTAGGATCACTTACTAATTTTACAATTTTGTGTTTTCTCTTGTTCTCCAAGGTCTTCCCAAAGATGGCGTTGTTCATTAATTTGTAGAAGTCCTTTTCAAATGCTGTTGTCGCTGCAGCTCTTCTTGTAGTGTTGGAATCGATATATGGTTTCAACCAACAAGACTGGGTGAATTCAATTGCTCTGTGAATTTTCACTATACGTAGGCCCAATTCAAGTGCTTGTTGAACTACCCAGTAGTGTGCCACATATCGACTCTTATTCTCCAAGGTCATCATCAGCTTGGGCCATCTTCCTGTCGGTGAAACTTCAGTCTTGGCTAGGAGAGGCAGGTCGTAATGATGGTCGTGAAGGTGTTCTGGATATTCAAAATCACAGTCCAAAATATAGCCTGTTTGGCCATCTTTTGGAATCCGTGATATGTCACCGATGGTGGTCGGGTCAATCCACTTGAAGTCTGCGTAGGGAAGTGGATTTGACATCGCCCAACCATAGAGGTTGTTCGCATCAAAATATCCAAGGTAGAGTGATGGTTGTTGCTCGTCGAAGTTGGGGATATACTTGTTGTTGGCCTTAACATGTCTTGTCACAGCTTGAGTCAAACCACCTCGTACACCTGATTCGATCATGAGGACCATATCGATGTCTGTGAGAAGCTCCAATCGGCAGTTAGTTGACTTGAGCATAGCTTGCCATGCTAATCCAGGGGATGTATACGAGTGTAAAGGATCCAATCCGTATGCTGAGAAACAGGTGTTCCGAAATTCTTCCATCACATCGCACAGCAGAGTTACATCCAATTTTATATAAAAATCAGAATATTCCCCTAAAGTTTGAATGTTTAGTTGGTTCCAAACATTACACGCATGATTGTAGTCTTCAACGGAGATTTCACTTTCATTTAATTTGCTATTGAAGGCTTCAATCGGTGGTAGACTGGTTTCTTCAAACTTTTCTGTGGAAGTTATATAATCATAGGGGAAAACTCCTTTTCGTAATACTAAGTCCAATTTATCTTCAGGTACAATTTTGCTGGTTTCTTTTAGATCTTCTCTTCTTAGGTTCTCAGACAATTTGCTCAAACTAGATGACATAAATCTATAAGAGTCTACGAAGCGAAGTTTAATTTTACCAACTGTTTTTGAAAAACTGATGTACTTCTCCAATGTTTCAGCTAATACTTCGATTTTTCCATCATCTCGTCCTAACTCTGGGATAATGAAGTGGGAGTCATAGCCGCTAAGATTGTGTAACACGACAGGAATAAATTGAGGCAGTTTGTAATTTATATTGCATGAATTACAAGCAGGTCCTCTGTATAACCCTGTGAGGTGATCATGATCTCTTACTTTTTGATTTTCTTCACTGAAGCTCTTCTTGCATAGATAACATCTTGTTGCCGAAATGTATTCTTCTTGTTGATTTTGGTTCAAAGGTTTCATGGGTAAAACATTACCGTATAAGCGTTCCACCTTTTCAGCAATGTTATACAACTGGTCTACAAAATACTTAGCAGCTCCTTCCCCACGGTAGAGTATCGGAGTGGATGTTAAGCCGTAGTCTTGCAATTGTTCTTCAGGTAAAGTAGATTTCACCAATAAGCAAAAACTGTTAGGTTGATGCAATTGATATTTGGTTCTTCTAGTTACTTCACCATCCGAAAGTTCCTGCGGCACTAAC
Organism: Neoaliturus tenellus; assembly: GCA_030545055.2. Taxonomy (NCBI): domain Eukaryota; kingdom Metazoa; phylum Arthropoda; class Insecta; order Hemiptera; family Cicadellidae; genus Neoaliturus; species Neoaliturus tenellus. Next base: position 319,710,789 of record CM061531.1, read on the forward strand.
GTGGATTCAAAGTCAGCGTAGATAACTAGTGGAATCCGGTATTGGTGAACTGTTTTATTGAACTGGACAAATGCTCTAGATGGTGGTGGCAGACTAATCTTCACTTCATAGTTGTCATTACAAAGCCGCTGGTGTTCCGACAACCACTCCGATCCTCCACGTCTCAAGTCTTTATTTGTGAAACAAAAGCATCTCTTACACACTGTTACTCTAATTTTCTTTTTAGTCACTTGTCGTCCAACCAAAGTTTCAAAGTTCTTGATGTAAACATAATGTAATATTTCACCTTTGGTCAATAGCAGCAAATCTGTATGATTTTGACGTTCAGTCTTTGTAACTCGTAACGGGTATACGTTATTTGATTCGTCTAAACCAAACACATTAACTGAAACTCCTGGGTTTTTTCTTTCAAATTTAGCAACATCATTAAGACTAACAGGATACGACATACCTTGGAAGTTATAGCGGTGTTGAACAGCTTCGTATGCTATGCTAGGTCTACAGGAATGGTCTTCCACATATTTTGCTAACATTGCATACCGGAAACATTCATTATCCTCATTTTTCACATTGATACATGATCTCGTATCTCGGATCACCTTTGGTAGAGGGATAAAGCTGCTTCCTCTCATACCATATCCATGCTTGTGAACCCTCACATCCATACCTTCAATTGATGATAGCGTCCAGCCGGATCCTCTTCCTTCATGTTCTTGAAGTTTCACTAGCAGTTCAACCAAACATTCTTCTAAAATTTCGTTGATATCAGATGTGGTTGTAAGGGTTCGGTTTTTAGCAATGAATGCTCTCGGTGAATTTTCACCATCGGTATTAGTAAACATAGCCTCCAACACCAATCCAAATTTAATAAAGTTCAATCTTGCCAATTCTTCCGTCAATGTTTTTACAACTAGTTTTTTAGCTTGAGTTATAAAATTTTCCAATTCTAATTGCACATTATTAATTTTGAAATGAATTACAACTGGTCCTGGCAAGGCTGTAGTGCGCAGTTGTCTTATATCTTCCATATCCTCTTCTTGGGTACGCAGTTGTCTTACATCTTCCACTTCTTCCGTATCTTCTTCTTCCATTTTCTCTTCTTGAATAAATCCTCCAGCTGTAGATGGTCCAGCTCCGGCAAATTGAATAACACTTGGTCTTCTTCTTTGCATTAACTGTAAATAGCTAGCCCAGTCCTTCTGCTTATGGGGTTTTTCCAAAAACCGATCAATCGCATCCAAGTCTTCTTCACTTACTACAATCTCTTCTTTTCTGTCCTCTTCACGATGCAATTCTCGGTGTAACTGTAGATAGCTATCACAGTCGTCCATCTGCTTCTGGCAGTTTTCCAATAACCGATCAAACGCATCCAAGTCTTCTTCACTTACAACAATCTCTTCTTTTCTGTTCTCTTCATGATGCAATTCTCGGTGTAAAACAAAGATATCTTCATCTTGGAAAAACTCACCACAAATATCGCAAAGAGCCATTTTTTTTACAGTTTGGCTTTGAGTGTGCACTCGGTGAATGTCCACGCAATAATGAGCAGCGCGCTCAACCGGGTCCCTTTATACCCGAGGTTGAAGGGTGGGGGAAGGTGACGTCATATACATCCAGTTTATCAATCATGTAGCAGATTTGGCTTTTAAACACCCATTTTCAATTTATTCTTCAACAGGTTTGATAAACCAATAATCTTTGGTCTAAATCCACTACTTTGTACAAATTTTTTGTTTGGGCACTTCTCGTCCGGAGCAAAAAACTTTTTGGTCAAGGTCAAAATTTTTTCTCAAAAAAAAGTTCCGGGGGAAGGGGGGGGGGGTTCGCACTTTTTGCCGGGGGGGGGGGTTCGCACTTTTTAAAAAAAATAAGCCCCACTTGAGGCATTTATGTTACCATAGCTGAAGCCTCCCAAGGGACCCAACTATAAACAACTCCAAACTTGTGGGTTACAAATACCTAACTGTTATATTTTTTAACAGACATTAATGTATTAACTGTGTTAATAAGACCTGACTGTTAAACACTTTGAAAGATTTTACATATTTAGGTCAAGGTCACAAAAAAACTTTAAAAAAATTAAGCCCCACACCCCCCTTTGGGGGTGTGAGGCACTTGGGTTGTCATCGCTGTAGCCTCCGAAGAGACCCAACTATGACAACAAGGCAACATCCAATGTCGTGTACCCTTCGCCACGCAAGACTTGTAAACATTTACTGCATTGTCTTTTCAGTAGCTAACAAAGATTCATTTACATAATTTTGTGTTTCCAGAAGGAAACAAACTGAGGACACCCTAGTGGCTTACGTCCTCGTCCGAGTGCAGAGGCCGCCGCAACCTTTTGCATGCCAGCGTACAAACGGACATGCTCCCAAATGCCATCCGCAACCTTTTGCATGCCTGGCAGGAGCCTACCGATAATTAAAATAGGCTTTACACGGGGGCCTACTCCCGTAACCTATCTTTAATATTTTTAATTTACAATGCATTGAATTTTTACAAGTCTTTGTGGGTCAAGGCCACACGGACATTAAAAAATTTCGGCCCCCGTACATCCATGGCGAACCACGAATGTTCGGGGGCCTTGGGGACTAAAAACACAAATATCTAACAAAGATTCATTTACATAATTTTGAGTTTCCAGAAGGGAAACATACTGAGGACACCCTAATGGCTTACGTCCTCGGTCCGAGTGCAGAGGCCGCCACAACCTTTTGCTTGCCAGCTTACAAACGGACATGCTCCCCAAATGCCATCCGCAACCTTTTGCATGCCTGGCAAGGAGCCTACCAATTATTAAAAGTGGCTTTACACGGGGGCCTACTCCCGTTCCCTGACTTTACAATTTACTTTGAGCATTGAAAAAGCTCAAGGGGGGATTGCTAAAACAAGCGTATACACTTTAGAAACATATAACACACTTACAACACACAATTGAGCTCAACGTAGTCAATGCTGGAACAAGCACATACACATTAAACACATATAACAAACAAGACACAAAGGATAAAAGACACACAGGAGACGTAGGGTACAAGTAAAACACTCTCATATAAAACAATTCGCAATACCCAAACGCAAGCGCAATATCTTACAACTAATACAAGTCTTAAAGTTAGAGTAGACTTCGCTAAACACTGAAGGCGCCATTCAATGTTTAGTGATGCCTATGGCGGTCCGTCCCGATCGTTCACGTTCAACGCGCGGGAGCGGACTGCGAGCCGGCTCTGGCCGGACCCCCTTATATCCCCACCGGGGCTGCCACGCCCAGGATATCAGGGGTGGGGGAGGGGGTGGGGGGGGGTTCGCACTTTTTGTCGGGGGGGGGGGGGGTTGACTAAGTTAAGTGGGTCAAGGTCACCCACAACACTTGTACTCTAAGTGTTGGCTATACCCCCACCACAACTGGGTCCCTAGGCTGCACAACACCGCTTCGCCAGTATGTCTCCGGCTTCCATGCGGTGCGTCTCGCTGTTCTCTAGCTCTCTATATGTAAGTAATTTTACAAGTTCTGAATGTAGGTCACTACACTTTGACTCTGGGACGATATCGACTTGTAGTGTTTCAGTGTTTTGACTCAAGGTCATCACACTTTAACTCTAGCACATCGGTTATCGTACCAGAGGTGCTCAATAACCTAACTTGTAATGTTTAGGGTGGCGTTTGCACGCCACGTGGTATCGCCATGGGTGTCCAGTCCAAGTTTTAAGTTAAATTAATTTTACTGTAATCTTTTCCATTTCTGCTTCGTTTTGCCAAAGTATAAGGTGTCGCTTAATAAAGTGGTATTTCTCTAAAGTTATAGGAGATTGCAAGGATACAATTAGTTTATTTAGGAGACTCTTCATCTTGGAGTTTAACACAATTTCCACTTTGACTTTGCTTCCTCGGCTCTCACAGCCTAAGCTGTACAGAAATGTTTCTTCTAGTGCCAACTCGGGCCAAGAGAACAGTGTGTTGACTGTAGGACAGCTCATGGTGAAGTGATGCGAAACTCCAGCGTACCACCTCACCTTCCCCCGCCACTGTGACCTTCCCCCACTCCTGCTGTTTCCCCCACCTCTTTTCCCTTGACTCATGCGCTACAAGCAGTCTCTCAGTATTGTGCGGACTTTTGTGAGGGGAAGCCATGTCGCGGGACGCTTTAGGTAAGAAACTTAGCCGTGTTAAGACTTTATTAGTTGCTCACTGTCCACCACTGAAAGTTAAGAGAGTTTCAACTTTAGCTAAGTGGCGCAAACTGTTGCGCGGACACCCTAAGTTTTATACAAAACAGACTAATGTCAGTTTTACTGATGAGGATTTGTTTAAAATATTGGATGAAATGACTTTTCCTTGCAAAATTCAGTTAGTTACTCCCATTCCTGACAGTTTAGAGTCTTAGTCTTTCAAGCCAATATACCTAGCATACACAGAGCCTGACAGTCAGTCACTCGGTGGCTGTCGTGGGGTGCGCATCGGTGTCGGCGCTCCGTTGTTAAGTTTTCAAGGTCACAGTAATATGAAATTGGGGGTGTTGTGCTAGTTCAAGGTCACCTGAGGGATTACCGATTGCCCATTTAGGCAGAGTCATGTCAGAAACTCGGGTTTAACTTGGCACTTTTGCCGTTTCTCGTCCAATATTCGCTCCAAATGGTCAAGGTCACGGGGACTCGGACTGAAACTCGGAGCGTAGTGCGAGAAACAGCAAAAGTGCCAAAAAATTTTAAGTTTCAGCGTGACCTTGACCTTTGTGACATCGATGACGTCATCTTGGTGACGTAAGGGGTGATGACGTCATCAGCACGTCATTTTTGTGACGTCATGGGTGTGACGTCAAGGAAGTGACGTCATTGGTGATGACGTCATCGATGATGCAATCGATGACGTCATCAATGAGGTCATTGACCTCGATGACGTCATCGATGACGTCATCGCTCGGGTGACCTTGAACTGGCCCAAAAGCCCCCTTTCCCCACTACTTATGTGCATATTTCTCTGCCCAACACTCTTCGAAGAGGAATATATTAGATAACCACAATATTATGGGGGAGACTGAGTAGCATACACCTACACTGTTATGCTAAGCACTCTTGAAGTATATATTTTTTGTTTTGCAAATTATACAAGTAAAGTGAAGTAGGCCTAATTATTTTAATGTTATTAAACTATTAATGGATAGAGGACGTACTTAAGCCTATTTTACTGGATAAACGCATTTTAAATCCAAAACAGGTGTATCACGACATAGAGTTCCATAATGCTTCTCTAAAATAATTTGGAAAAAAGTGCTTGGAATAATGGATTTCACGGCTTACGTTATATGGACCATGATATAAGATGTAAAGGTAGAATAATAAAACTGTCTTTCTTGTAGACTCAAATAAAAACGTTACATTGGTTATTGATTATTTTTACGCAGATTTTAAATTTATAATTAACTTTTTTCAATTTCTTTTAATTACTAATCTACTCCAATCAAAGTTAACAAAGACATGCCATGGTTGAATAATGTATCTCAGCTAAGAAAAAAATAAACTTTCATCTTAAAAAGAGTGTATTTTAAAGTAAAATCTATAAATGAAGTGTGAACTTACTCTTTCCAAATACGTATAGATTTAACTTTGTCGATCAATAGTTTTCATGAAATATCTTTTTGGAATATGCACTATCATTTTGAAACGCGCTTTATTAAACAGAATCGATTTGACATACATAAACAAATGTCTCTCAGATTGCGAGAAGTTATACGCGGGTCCTTTAACTCATTTTACTCTACAGTCGCCAAATGCAAAACTGAGCTTAAGTTTCTTCACTGAATAAACAGGGTGTCCCCAAAGTCCCGGAAGGGTCAAATTTTTTTTTTTTTATAGTGAAACTGTATGAGTAAATATTATGCCTAAAAATATAGTTTTTAATTTGTCATTTTAAATTTTGATTGGAAGTTCCACTGAGTCATTCTTTAAAATATTTAATAGCATAGTCTTAAAATCTTAAATGAAAGTCTTAAAGATGCGCTTTACCCATCTGTAGCGCAGATCCAAGGGTTTAGAATCTTCGCGTTTGTCGCCCTAGTTGTAAACCGGTTTAAAATATCTTCGTGTCATTCTTTTCGTAAACTAATGTTGTACTCCGCCCCCTTCTTAAAATTTCGATATCAATTGAATTAAGTAGAGTGCTTGCTAATAATGTTGATATAAGCGTTTTTGTAATAACTTTTAACGCATTAAAAGAGTTTTTAGAGAAAAAAAGAGCGCAGGTACAACATAATCTTAAGAATAAGAATCTGCAATTGGATTGGTAAAAAGGTTAAAGATGATGATGCACGAGGGAGATATGAAAGGTCTGCAATTTAAAAAACATCGTTATTAGACCACCGATCGATTTCGCGCAAAAAAAACAAAGAAAGTAAAATATTCAAAATCCACATTCATTTTCCAGAATGTGAGATTCCCCAAATAGCGGCAGCAGTTAACAATCTCGCTCGACGATTTTGACGCCGAGATAGAGCACACCCTTAAGATCAATATGGACAACAAATTAAAGTTCTTCACAAAAAGTGGCCATCCGATGTTCAGATGGAAGGTTATTTTATTTGAGTTTTAAATTATCAATAAGATAAGAGAAAAGTATTAGCGCGATATCTTCAGCATTATAAAAATTACACTTTAATTCTGTGGACATAGTACTCGTTTATTGTGAGTCAAAACTTCACAAAACTAAAATAATAATTAATGTAAATATTTGATACCCCGAGTACATTGGTCACAATTATCATAACAATACTCGTTTCCATGAAAATAAAACGTTAAAAAACAAGATTTGGCGTTGTTTGTGATTTTTTAATTTTAGCTGTTTTTCAGCGCCCTTTAGCGGGATAACGGTCAGTCGTAGAAAAATGTGTTATATACAAAACTTGTAGGAAATTTTCTCTACTTTTATTTAATAGCCAAGAGAATTTCCCAAAATACATAACAACAGAGATTTAGGCAAAAAAACCTAAGATTTTTGTATATTTTAGCAAAAAAAGCAATATTCCGGGCAAAATATCTGTTAGCAAACCTCATATTCGTGTTCAGCGACCCAAAAAACATAAAGAAATAAGTTTTCACGACTGAGGCAAAACTTTCCTTTAACTTTCCTAATATGACTAGACTATATATTTATTGTCATATTTTTATCTATTATCTTAATTCTATATGGATTTCATCTGTTGCATCCCTTTTTCTCATGACCTACTTAACCGATTTTTGAAACTTATGATCTAGCGCATGTGCGATTGATGATTAAAACAGTCTTTTCGTTTCGGGTTTCGCCCAATCCCCCCCCCCCCAGGGCCTTTTATTTATTTCTAGAAGGCGCTTTAAAATGTTTACCAACTATACATTATAAAATTTTTAAATGTGAAATGTAGCTTAAGAGCTGATTATCTTCAGATTAATTTTTAAGTCTAACCTAAAAATAATTTTTAAGTATTAGCCGTTTTTATTTTTAAGTACGGTCTGTCACTGCATACCGTAATCAACAAAAATATTGTTGAAACATTCTCATTTATTTTGTTTGTATGAAAATGTTCTCCTTGATGTTTAAATTCATATAGTTTCTTCGAATTGTATTGTAGGTGAGTTTCTAAAAAGCAGAAATAAATATTAGAAAATGCTCAATTTGTGCACAGGCTCAATCGTTTTGTTTAAAATAACACAGCATCTAATTACATATATATCTTCACAAACATTTTTATTTCTGATTAGACTATGAGTTATGCGTATGAACGTCAAATGAAATTAAATTTAAATTTGAAACAAAACAAATTCACAGTTCACAAAAGGATCGTGTTCAAATAAACATGAAAAACATTAACAGTCTCTCTACTTATGTTTTAAATTCGAATTTGAAACCAGTCAGGGTTGTTTTATTCAACAATCACCCTTCAAATACACTGAATGCAATTTGGTTAACAACTGGTTATACACACTCCTACATTGAGATGTTACTTCGTTATTCGAGTGATTTAATCGGAAAGTGATTATTCCGAATGAAGGAGCAGGAATCAGATTCCCATCGACCCACTGTGCAAATATTGAATACCATCCATTTCTACTATTACAAACACGACAAATTGGCGGTTATCTGCCTATATCATCAATGTGAATGGCAACGTGGTGATTTTTAAATTAATTCTAGTAATTGTTTTCGTCAAAATATATAAACAAATTTAATAAAGGTAAAACAATTGCTTTATGTTGTACTTCTTTATACGTATATACGGATTGGCTATTTCATTTTTATTATTTAGTTTTAGTTTTAGGTTTGGTTGATTTTGTGATATAATTTTCTATATAATGAAGACTGCCGGTATTCAATTATATAGAATATGTATTCAATTGAATATGTATATTCAATTCGTCAACTCTAGCGAATTTCTCGGTAACAAATATTAACATAAGTATTAGGTGTACAAAATCCCGAAAACCTGATAGTAAATGCACTATTAATGATTTTACTAAATAGTGAAATGTTTTATTTGGAAAACTTGAATAAAATAGTTCGAATCAATTTTTTTAGATCTCTGTGCATACATACATACATAATTAATACTTTACTCTTATTATAGTAGGCCTATAGGATTAAAAATTGGAGGTACCAAAAATTTTAGATAATATGTATTATATATAAGAGACATTGAAGATAAATAAGTTATAGGTTAGGCACATATTTCAATATCACTGTTAAAAAAGACTAAAACAAAAACGTCCAATACAAATGTGTTGTATTGTATTGTCATCCACCATTTATTCAAACTGTCACAGTGATGTTATAAAGTTTCAATAAACATTTTCTGATGAAACATTGCACCAACCGTGACACAAAGGATAAGAAAAGGAAGGCAAACAAATTAAACTGCAGCATCGATTGTTGAGTCACATAATTGCGTCATTCAGTGAGTGGCGTCAGTTGGTTTTGATTGTCAGACACAACAAAGACCTGTGATTCAAAACAAGCGTTTGTTTAGCAACTTTAGAATTAATAGTTCTGTAAACCGCAGCCAGGCAGAGGTAGCTGCAACTGTTGCAGAACATAATTTGATTTATTAATAGTTGCAGTGCATAAAGTCAAAGGCGATTGCAACAAAACCGCACTGTCTGTCGAAGGATTTGGCTGATTATTGGAATTTCAATTATACCAATTGTTTCACTGTACTTGTGGTATATGCAATTGAATTTATTTGGCTCGTATGTAAGCTAATAAAAGTATCATCCAATGATTCGTTCAAATTATGAGTGGACTCACGGTTTAATTTATAAATTCTGTATTTAACTATTTTTACACTTCAAAAGCCACAAAAACCGTAATTTATTTAACTAATGTTCAAACACCGGAAGGTGTTCTTTTTACAATAAATTATCAATATTACATACAAATTTAGAAAGTTTTTTTTTTAATAGTATATTTATTTTGAATGGGCTTTAATATTTTAATATTATATTCTTAAAATGTGTCTAATACAGATCTTTTTCAAAAATAATTACATAAAATTACTTTTAGCTAATTAGTCTATTCTAATAAGTTCATGGGGCTTATAAGCCATAATAATTTAATTCGGTTTTGTAAATTGATATAGCTTAACATCACAGATTTTATATACGAATATAAAATATATTAGCTGTTATCTAATGCCTGGCATTTCTCAAAAATTTTTTTTACAAATGCCATTCTACAAAGGCAAATTAGTTATTAATTTTCATACTAACAATTTATAAAAAAGAGGGGTGCAAGGCTCAAAGAAAAATAATAATTTTTCACACATTACTTTTAAGAAAAGGAAATTGTTTTGTTACGTTGTTAAACAAAGTCTTAACATTTTGTAGGCGAAATGAAAGTAAGATTCCTTAAGGGAAGAAACAGAGGCCTTCTCATTTAACTGACATACGAAACAATGTACTGGTTATTACACTCTAACAGAATATGTGTTATATATTTCGAATAACTGTTGTCACCTTCATTATTATGGATATTTTATAGTAAAAAAGAATTAATAACGAACATCAATATCTACATAATTGATAGATTTTTCCAATTAATTAAGCACTCAATTAACTCCTTTTTTTAATATGCTTATAAATGACTAAACAGTAACGAGCCAAAACGCATCATATTAAATTATTTTAAACGAAAACTATGTGTTTCGTTTTTATTACCTATCAATTTATATTTATTACTTTATATTACCTATCTTTTTTAATTTGGCATTTTCCATAATGAGTGCAAACATTGTTATAAATGTTAATTTTATAAATAAATAATACAAAGTTGTTAATTATATTGTCAAAATTATGTTGAAACAATAAGTATTGCTGTTTAAATCAAAAAGTTTTAAAGTATTAATTTTGATATATTGTTTTAGGTATTAGCAACAAAACATAATTAAATACACGTTACTATATAAAATTACAAAAAGTTTAAAATTAAATCAAAAGAATTTTAATAACTTTCATATTTGAAAGAGTTGTAAATATAATACAAAGGGCAAAAGAATGGCCAAAGAAGCGACTCCGATGGTGAAATACATTACAATACTGGCCTCCCCCCGGCTGCGTTGTTTCATCATCGATTTCAATATATCACTTTTTGCGATGAAGAATGTCTTTTCATGTTCTCCTTCTCCTTAAATGGTTCCATGTCATTTGCACTTCAAAATAAATCTTTCAATATATTTTTTCATCCTAAAATAATGTAAAATTATGTATTTACTGAAATCATCATTTTATATTTTAGTATTTAGTCTACTGTACTTTACTTTCTGCTTTTTAACAATTATTATTTCTAACAAATATAATAGTAGTTTACATCACCAGGAGCAAAAGTGATACGTTTGCTCCAAGTAATGGACAACGTGTTTATCATAATTTGCAATAATTAAACTTTTAATACTTGAAAATTGTATACTATAAGTTTTTATTTTTGAAATTATGTTTACAAAGTAAGTATAGGTGGGAGATGACTTGTTGGCTAGTGAAGTGAAGGGCAAGTTAACCTTAACACTATCATCTGTTAAATATATTATTTAAATCAAAGAAAATCGTTTTAATTGACCTATAAATCAAAATCACTGTGGAGGGGTTACCTCCCCTCAATCGCTTTTCACTAGCTGGCCAACAAGTTATCTCCCTACTTATGCAGTGTTTTATATTTATTTCATTTACATTATACAAGCAAAACTTTTAATTTCAATATTCTGCATATGAAAGTCAATGAAACAATAATACTATTTAGCAAACCACTCTCTATTTAGGTCCCAGGACTTAAAAAAAGATCAACGATGACTTTTTAGGTTCTATGACAAAAAGTGACGTTTTGCGTACTATTTAGAGAACAAAAAAGATGTATTTCGTACAGAATGATAAAAAAAAATAGTATATTTCACCGCAAGGGTCTAAAATGACCATGTTTCAAAAAAGCCTTAATAGGCCCGTGATACAAACAACATTTTTCTTTGTAATGCTAATTTATATAACTAACTATGTACAATTTGTCTTGCTTAGTAGTAGGAAATCCACCATATTGCTACCACAAAAAAGTTCGGCTGATATGATGATAGACACTGGGACATCTTTACTATAGCCTACTACTATACTAATGCTAATATGAACAGAGTAAAATGATTGCTTTAGCCTTTCTACGGTTCTATCGTAAAGAATTCCTCTCTTTATAAGTATGACGAAAGGTATGTTCAAGGATTTTCTTTGAAATGCATACGAAAAATAATCCTATAGGTCATAAATTAAAGTCGTAGTAACACTATTTCTTTTCAGTCTTCTATGTAGAGTTTTATTACGAATAAATTTCATAAAACCCTAAATAAAATAAATATTATTTACCCTGTGCAATATCCTATTAGATTGCACATTTTTATAATCTTTATTCTCTTTCCGTCCATTAAACTTCAGAGCCATTTAAAACACTAATAGGCCTAACTCCAAAAATAAATGTTTTATCGCCGAACATTCAGTGTTTCCAGGCAGAGCTTGTCTAATGGCGATCGCATGTAATCTATTACAGATGTTAAAACGTTATCGTCGCCTTTTAGCAGGTATAAAGATAACATAGCCCGTTAACCCAAGCGCGAATTTACTACATCACATTACGGATCTGGATTACAAGGTTATTGACCCTTCTAAACCGGGAGATAACGCATGTTTCAAAATGATTGCAAAGACTACGGGTGTCTCTTAGCTTAATACCTCAGTATAAATAATGCAGCGATGTAGATATTCACATTTATAATAATTCTTATCAGAAAAGATCATTATAATATTGATTAAGTTCGTTTGCAATCCCACAATCAATTGTTTGTGCAATATATTGCATTGCTATATAGTCCGTCACCATAATTTTCATTGATGTTAAATGGGTTAAAATAAGCAAAAAAGTTTCTTTGAAGGTATTTCGTAGATGTATTTTATCCAGATATCCATTTAATAGTAGTTATTTTCGTAAGGATTGTTGTATTAAGGTCATATTTTACATGAATCTTAATTTTTTATATTAAATTTATGGATACTCAGCAATTTTAGAACTAGATCTAACCATGACAAATAACTCATAACGTCAGAATAAATCTTTATCACACCAGTTTTTATTTTCTGGTAAAATTGTTTTTTCCAGTTTATATTTCTAAATTGGATGTCATTTAAGCTTTTTAAAGTAAAATATTTCAAAACGGAAATATTTCATCAAAATTTTACATCAGACAAAACAGTTGACAGATTGAATCATCTAACCAACAATACCATGTTTGTAAAATCTGTCATTTTAATAACGGGGGTATTGCGATTTATTTGCAAAAAACATTCATTCTGGATTATAATTATTGCATATTGATGTTATTTTAATATAATAATAACAAAATTACGAAGTTTTTTCCGGTGCTTACAATCTTTGTTGCGTTAGATGATTGAGTCTGTCAATTTTTTCCGTCGGAAAATTATAATAAAACATCCCGGTTTCAAAATGTGAGATGAAGAATAAAAAAATGGCAGCTATTTTATTTAATATCCTATACATAAGAAAAATGTGTATGTGAATAAAAATTAGTGTGATGAAAGTTCATGCCAAATATGAATTTAATGATATTATTGAAATAAAAATAATCAATTGTAAAATTTTCAGATATTTTGGTAAATATTCATTTGAGGACAACCCCTCAAATAAACATTCTTCTTATTTTGACCCAATTAACCATATTACGAAGTTTAGTGACAGACTGAGTCTTTAGAGACACAGTGTATAGCAGTTGGTTAAAATGGCATGTTTTAATGTGGCATTTGAATCAACAAGATTGACATAACAATTACAGCTTTAACAAGATCACTGATTTAACAAGCTGAAGCTTGGTCAAGATCAGAAATGGATTGTCCAGAATTTTACTAAGGTTGCAGTTTTGATAGTAGCAGACCATTATGCAACAAAACCTCGTTTAACAGTTACTACTCTAAATATTTAACCTAAATTTATTATATTACTTAGACGGGTTTATTATTAAAAATTTTTATAAAAAGGATTAACAAATAATCCCATGTCAATTATACTTAATAGAAATCATACACAAATATTTTACTTTAGAACAACTTTTTAAAGTAAAATATACTTTGATGCCTCTATTTTTAATGTTTGAAGTATTATTAGGCTATTACTCCATATAAGAATTTTACCATAAAATTAACCAAAGCACTACATCAAACGAATTAAACGTAATTAGGCAAAAAGTTATACTTACAATTCTCCTGACATAGCCACATTTTAGTTTTAAAAGTATTAAAAGTATTTTTATAAAAAAAGTTTAAGTCGCACCATCCGAGCAAATTATAAAAGGATTAGAGAAAAGGACGTTTCCGGAAGAAGAGAAGGAGGAATTAGGCTATTGTGTACCATTGTAATCCACCCCCGGGCTCTTCCCATTCAATTCCACCACACAACTGTAGACCAGCCGGTTCCGGAAAAGTTTTAGAACTCTCAACACAAACGTAAATCAGGGTTCTGGATAAATGTTCAAAGAAGAGTCACCTTTGAATAATGGTTCGTCTGGTTATTTAATAACTTGAATAGCGTATTTCATCACTATGAATTTTTATTAAGGGTTCAGTTTCTTAACTGGGCTACCATACTATCGAATGAAAATATCTATCAATGTGATCGATCATGGTCTAAATTAATCTCCATTAACATGAAGAACAAAACTATGCACAGGAAAGTTTAAATGTGACTGTAGAGCAAATTGAGGTACAATGCATAGGTAATTAATTGTTATTCTTATATACATTTTGTTTTGCATCCTTGACTGTTTTTAAATATACAGTACGTTATTTTATTAAACTTTAGCCTAAGTTGTCTTCAAGATTAGTAGTGTTTTTTTGTTGTTATAAATTAAGCCCTACGTTAGGTTATAGTTGTTTTTAAACGTAAATGTGTGAATAAAAAACTAAACAAAAATAAGGGTAATTATTTACAGTGATTGTCTTTGCTATTTAGATATAGATTGGATCTATAGTGGATTTGATAGATGTGTCGATCGAATCGATCGATATTTTCATTCGATAGTTTGGTATCCCAGTTCAGGTAAGACACTCCACCTGAACTACACCTGGTTTCAAACATGCATAGACTTACACATTAACTCACACACAATGTCCTTAAGTCCAACACAGAAAATTATAAAACTTATTTAAATATATTTTTAAATTTGATTGTGAGATCTTCTCGTCTTTGTAGGTGAGTGGAATATATTTAAATAACAATCCTTCCGTTGATGCATTAAATATGGTACTTCTCTTAGAAGATGACAATTACAATTGGCTTTCTTTAATTGACTTTATGATTCTCATAAAAATTTGAAAATGATACCGAAGCTCAATATTACAAATCTGTGAATACCGCAATCCGCTGAGTCCTTTGGAAGTGAGATATTCAATGTTTGTTCGGGATGAATGGTTCTAAAAGGCCGAAGTTTACAAGTGTGTTGGAAACGCGATTATAATTAATCTCTCAAAGCATTCAAATTCCTGACTGTTCCCGTTACCGGAACAAAGTCAAGCTGTTTGTATTTAAGATATATTTCATTAACATCGTTAATTACCTGTAATCGTTTAGCACATCACTTCACTTTTATTTACAATTAAAATATGCCGTATCCCTGTGGGGTGGTAGAATTACTCTCCCAGAACATTTTATACACGTTTTTTTCTACATAGTAGGTTCTATATTTAATGGTATTTGATATGACATAAGGTTAATAAATAATGTTCAACCATTTTTTGTAATAATTAAACATTTCACAAGTGATAAGGTAGTGCCAGGAAAATGTTATTTGTATACTAACTTCGATACCAATGAAAATTAATTAGCATTAATATAATTAAATTAGGCCTACTCACTTAATCGATCACTAATTACTCGAAGTTATATTAATTCAATTATAAATTTATTTGATCAAAGAGTTAATTTATTTTAAATTTAGCTTCAACTATAATCACCACTCAACGTCAAATTTTGACACGAAACAGTAACTTGATTTTTAATGAAAAATTAGGTATTTTAATTAAATATTTATTAAATTTACTTATTGTGAAAATTTACGTTAAATTTACTTACTTTACTCACTCCTATTTGTATGTCAACTTTAATATTCCTTACTAAGAAATAGAATTATATTTAGATTGATTCTTGTTGAGTTTAGGGTAGTGTTTTTTTTACTAATATATAAATATGGTTACAGAATGTGTATGCCAGAGATATGGGTAGAATGTACGTGTTTGCCTATGGTTACACTTAATATATTTTACTGCTTCACAATAGTTTTGGGTCTGCCCTTGGATTTATTATTGTGCTATGTACGTGAGTAATCGCTGTAATAGTCACTTTGAAACGTATAATTTTACTCCTGAGCTCGCTGTGCAAATAGTGGTTTTCTACAACTTCAAGATATCAAACCCCTTCAAGATTTTTAAAATCTATATCAGTTTCAAATTGTAAACATATAAATAGAACTGGAAAATAATAAATAAAAAACTCATAGTTCAACCTTTGTTTAATAGAATTCCAAAATAAAACTTTTACCAATAAAAGTTTTCATAACAGCGAAACAAAATGTAAACTTCTTTATGTTATGGAGTGGAAATCGGTAATAGATTACTTACCTTCCCTTCAAATTCAATAAAGACAAAACCAACTAATAAACGCACAACGTTCTAAGTTTCATGTAGCCATATAAACGACTGTCCATAAAACAGCCACCTCGAGGCTCAAATATCAATTGGTCATTTGAAACCGCCATGGAAACAATATTTTTACGTGGTTGAATATCCCAGTATCGTGCGATATATCCGAAGCTCCCCTTAGTCAGACAGGAGCTCTTTCCCCACAACATTCTTGTAGACAATCACACAAGGTGCACTGGGACGGTGTGAAGGCAGGCATTGTTCCCATCTCCGACCCTCCCATTCAACCTGGCTCCCTCCACCTGGGTTCTACTAGAATGCACATCTGGATCTTGCGTTTGAAAGATTTTCTACTCCAATTATTTAGGTCATCTTTTACTACATCACTGAGGTTGTTCTTCAAGTAATGATTCTGATAAAAATCAGTTGGTTTTTGTCGGTAGCAAAGCCATACTTTAAAATTATCCATTACATTCATCACAATCACCATACACTTATATATACAGATAATTTATTTATACAAAAATATAAACAAATTAACGCCTTCTTTCATTGAAGCTGCTTTTTGACAAAGGTTGCTTACTTTAACAAATTGAAATACTTAAATAATTTTACTTAAACTGACATTTTTTCAACTTTGTATAGATGGTTCTTTAAAATTAAAACAGAGTATTTCACTACACTTTCTAAAATTTTGTTTATATTCTTCTTTTTTAATTTAAATCGAGTCCAAAAATCATAAAAAAATTTAGAAATAATCCCACGGGCTCCTACAAATAATCCAATAACTTCTATTTGTTTCAAGTCATACTTTACATAAGTCATACTTTGTTTAAGTTTACTTTTCAAGTCAACTTAAAACATGAACCAGATAACTTAGTTGTCTCATATAAAGTATCTAGCGGTAACATCGAAATTATAGTAGATTTTAGATGATAAAAATACCATTATTTTGTAGACTTATATAGACGTATACGTTCAAAATTGTCATAAATGATTTTTTAAAGAGGTGGTAAAAAATGTAATAATTCCGGTTATTTATGTGTGATATGGAAGATATTAAAAATAAGTACACATAATTATCATTGTAGATTTGTTAAAATGACTAAATATTTCGTTGATACTTTTTTTGTACTTTAGACCTAGGTCATTTAGAAAATAGAGTAAGCATATTTTGAAATCGCATTTGGTTATTTGATACTACATATCTTTAAACCATTAAGATAGAATAAAACTTAAAGGCAAAAATTTAAATGTTAAAAAACATCTCCATAAAACCAATTCCAAAATAAATTGTATACTACACCAAAACAAGAAAAAAGAGAAAGCAATATTCAAAATGTTAACAAAACAGCTGAAAAGATCGTTGCCACACAAAATAGTATAATCATTTGAAAATAATGAGAGGTGGTTAAAAAGTGAAAACAGTTAACTCCAGTGCAGCTTTGGCCTACTGCGAGTGACTGTGTTAACAGTCTGCGCCTGAATGGTTCTGAACCGCTGAGGTTTTCAAAGTGTGTTTCAAACGCTATTATCATTAATCTCTCAAAGCTCACAAATTCTGATTGTTCTTGTTACGTTAAACACTGTTCTGCCGTGGTTTCAGAGGTTATATTTTTTATTCAATTCCACCTCTTCATGGTGTGATTTTATGTTTGAAGTGTTTAAAGTTCATTTATTTCTTTAAAGTAGAGTTTATATCTTTGAAATTATTAATTTAATTAGTATAATAAAACATACTAAATTTAAAAATATTGATAAGAAAGAATTGTGATTGGCATGTGTTGTGTGGTATTAAAAACGATAAAACATGGTTGGTTAACTACTTATAGTTGCAGTATCACGTTTTAAATTTAATTGAATTACTATAATCCAAATTTAATTTTTAATCTAATAGGCCCTACATTACTAAGTATGAGAAAACTTCTGAAAACTATTTATCAGCATTTTTGTACATTACATTTTACTTTTAAACCAAAGAAAAACGTTATAGCCCACAAATCCGGTGTAAAATATCAAGTATATTTAAAGTTTTGATATTATATTTACACTAAAAGACAACACCATGGGGATGTTTCCATTTTAAGTTAAAGTATTATTCATAAGAAAATAAAACAAGAACTTTAATCATAAATATACTTAATAATTTTACGATCAAAGATATTAAAACGAATAGGGTTTAATACCATCCTAATGGGGAAAATAAAATAAAAATCTCCCTCGTTCGGCTTAAGATAATCGGGGGAAGCCATTACCGTAACGTTTATGTTAAATACCACACGAATCCTCCATTAGGAAATGGCCAGCCGGATACACCTTTGTGCCTTTTAAAAGACTTTATTCAGTTTTAAAATATATACACTTACTTTATTGTAAGAATAAAATAATATTAATAAAGCAGATAAAAATTTTTTAATTGTTTTCAAAATTTTTTTTTAATTTTTTTAAAAATAATTTTGCTTTAAGAGGTGGTAAAATATGCAATAACTCCTGTTAACTATTTGTGATATTGAATATATAAAAAAATATATATATATATAATTATTATTATAAAACCACTATTTGTGATCGTGTTATTTCCATTTTTTGCCCTGATAAAGAAACCTAATAGTATGAAAAATTAGTTGGTAATACGATAATGTTTTATATTAAGTCTTAAAATATGACTTCTTAAGTTTTTTACAGCTATGCACAGACCACTTCCTTGGTGCCTTGGTTTACCTGTAAATCTTGTAGGCGACTTTTTGATTTTTTTTATAACAGTTTTTTTTTATTTTAGTTAACATTTCTTGAGAATTGTCGTCACTTCATTAATTGTTCTATTTTAGGCTTTTTCAGTTCGGAACTGTGGAAGATAAATTAAACTCTTTGACAAACCCCTACAAAAAAGAAGTCCAGTGAGGTACAGTGTCGTGAACGAGGTGACAATTTAGTCAGCCCATCACGATTTGTTTCTGTTGTGAACTATAAGTAAAGTACATTGTGGTAAATCAGCTGAGTTTAGTTATTAACAATTTAATTAGGGAGAAACTAAATTAAATCCCCTTGAAAACAATATATGTAAGGTGCGTGTGGCTATAATGGTGTCCATACAGCAAAATTATGAAATCAGGTCAAAACTTTGTGGACACCCGGCATTTCTTTTCACAGTATCAGTAACGATTAAAGCCCTTCATATTGATTAATTACTAAAATTTCTATTTAGGCCTAAAAACCTGACAACCTCGACAAGTATAGGCCCTAATACTCAATAACGATCAAAAATTAAGCCCTAGTTAGGAATTTAAAAGATAAAAGATAATTTAAGTCCTAAAAATGTACAATTTATTTTGTATTAAGATCTATTCAAGATAATATTGCTAAAATTAAAGATGTAGAGAAAGTTTCATTAGGGTTATCTTCCCTGTGATATTATTCTAAAGTCCCTAATATGCGACTGTTGATTTAATTAATAATCCATATTAGGACACATTCACTTTATAAAACCAAACTTAAATCATGTGGAAAGTATTGCAGTGAGTGAGATACCAACTGGAGCTAACAGTATTACCAACACAACATCCGGACTAATGATTAATGACCGTTGGCAGCACTGATATCAGTAATCACACATTAGTCAGGCTGTAACATTTCTTGATAAGATTTGGCAACACATAAATCTGGAATGAAAGTGGTTTCGTTTTTGGGCTGACGCACATTGGAAAATGAATCAATATTCAAAAGTTAATGTGTATTAATTCTCTTCAAAGCTGTAGTCCTATAAAATCGATTGATTTTCTTACCAATGTTAATCAAATAAGAAAACAGCAGTATTAAAAGGGTTGTAGAACCCTTTTATTTGGGTGGAAATGTACCGAATTGCTTTAGATACAAGTTTATAAAGTTACAATAGTTACAAATAGTTTACAAGTTACTAAAATCTGTTCAATTATGTAGGAGAGGTTTATTGTACAAAACATGTTACCTATTATATGGGTACAGATTTAAACGTATACAAATCAACTGAATCTTGATTTAAATTATCACGTATTTATAATCACAGTGTTTAAACTTAAAAAATAGTTATCAGAATGAACATTAAACCTTGTATTTAAAAATAATTGCAATTTAGAAAACGCTTTAAATATTCTAGTGTAGACTTCAAATTTAAAAATAAAATAAAAATAAAAAATATGTAATGATTTATTCTTTTATATTTTGTATATATTATATTACTGAGGTGTGCGAACGGTTTAAAATTTAGACTCTACGAGTATCCTCTGCACTGCAGATTGGGAGATTACGTTTTGTTTAGCTATACAAAAAATAAACGTAATGATCCCTTTTAAAGGAATAATCCAAATAAAAACGACTGTAGGAGTTTCATAATTGACAGAAAAAACTACTAATAATAAGAACCGTTCTCTTCTTTTTGGTAGTATTGATTTATAAATGTTAAAAGTCACTTACTTATTTACATAATAAAGCAATTGATACAATTTTTTATTTGTACATTTTAATAAATTAGTAAATTTGAGTTAAAACCAATATGCCAAGTATTATAACTAAATAGCATAATAGTTAAGTTTAAGTTAAGTTTGGGTTAAGTTTAAGATCAGATTGATTCATTTGGTAATATATATTTTTCGTTCTTCTTATTCTTTTATAAAACACAGTTTTCATACAACCAAGTAATACAAAAAATGTGTCAGCTTGTGTTCAGACGCGCCAACCGAACATGGAACTGACAGCACAGAATGCCCACAAGATTGTATCACATGTCGCATATGGTTAGTCCAGGCATTGTTGGCATTATTAAGTGTAATTTACCAATCAAGAGACGTCACTTCACAAAAACAGCTTCACAAACTGACTTCGCACCACTCGTGTTGACTCACTTACGTACCTTCACATAGGCGCTAAAAAGGATAAAGGATTTTTTATGAGGGGAGATTATTTCATTTAAATCGAAAATAAATATATTAGTGTATGTCTAAAATTGAATTTCACTGCAATTTTATAGTTCACGTACTCGTATATTTTTAGAAGCGTGAATAACGCTTTATTATGTAGTATGAGTTATTCCATAGATTTCAAAATAACAAATGTATAATGATTAGAATATTATTAAATCAAATTACTTTTTTTCAATTCCACAGACCACACATATGAGGATATCAGTTTTAAGTAAAAATAGGTTGGGTTAATAAACTATTATTGTACTTTATACATTTTATGTCATTTTTTTTCTTTAAAGTCGTTTGATGAACCCTAATATCGTAGTTAGTTTTATAAATTATATATAATCTTTAAATTTAGTATTCTTTAATACGAGTTATGACATTTACATAATCAAAGAAAGTAAAAACTAACGCATTTTCGTTTATTAAGTTGTGATCATAATAAATAATTTTGGGTTTATTCATTGTTGGCCACATGTAAACTTTAAATTTAAAGTTTTTATTTACAAATTGTCATCAATAAAGGTATTGAAAACAGTCATGTTGGGAATCATCAGGTAGTCAAGGTAAGTGTGGATAGGTGTATTTAATTAAAACTAAAATAAATATATTTGTGTTGTTAAAAAGTAAAAATAAATTGGTTCCATGATAAGGCTATAGCAAGACCACTTATATCTATTGTTTAACAAGATCCAACTAATATTTAAAGAAGAGAGTACCATATTTACTGAAAATCATTCACCTAGAATGTAATAGTCACAAGAAATGACCGCCTAAGTTACAAAAACTCTAAAATTAACGTAATTTCCCGCTTTACAGGTCGGGGAGTGTAGTTATAATCAAATTTACCCCGGAACAATCAGCTGGGGGTATTGTTTGTGGCCAGGAGCCGCTCTAAGTAGCCCATTGTTCCTTTGAAATGGACCCCCAAGACCCTGTCTTCAGTCTGCGGGACATCTGTCCATTGTGTCCCTCTCAAGTTTAAAAACCGTACAATGCTTAAGAAGTTTTACCTTTATATTAGAAGCGTTTTAATAAAGGTGTAAAAAATTTAGTAGCCGTGAACAATATCCATGAAGTAGAAAGTTTTTGTGTTACACAATTTAGTAATTAATTCCGTCATTTTAGTCTTGTTTAAGACAATTCTAGTCATGTGCTTTTAGAAATTCTGCCAGTGTATTAACCCATGTTGGCACTTTTAACTCCCTAGAATCAAGCCTGCAATGCAATTCCATTCAGTAATTTCTCTTTCGCACGCTAGGTTCATGTTACATACTATCCCGTCCACTGACTGTACATTGGTATGTATGTGTTTCATACTGAGTGCATGATACATAGTATACAAGTTACTTAAAAAGGTTTACTCTTCAAAAGCTAATGGGCGTACATAGATTATGTAAGGTAAAATGTTAGCTGAATTTATAGCTTTTGTGTATTGGAACGAAATAAATAGCATATCGTAATTATTTAATTATTAAGCTAGGTTTACACTTGAGTTTTTCACTCTCGGTCATAAAAATCTCATACAGTTGGAGATTGCACTTGCAAAAAAAACTGTCTGGGATTAACCAACGTGGAAAATTCGCTGGTTGTGTAAACATCTCTGCGAGTACCTCAGAGAGTACGAAACCCTCTGAGATTGAACTCTCCTAGCATTAGAGATAATTATTTTTTATAGGGCACAAACATGACAACTGGTGTGAGTCTTAATATTTTCCTTAAATTAAAACGATTTATTTGTCAGATCAATATAACTAGGTTAGAATTTATTATATATTAAAACAATATCAAATTGTACGTGAAACCTGCTGTACATTAATTCAATTGCCTTCTCTTCAGCAAATGTGTAACTTTCTTCTTCTTTAATAATACTGAATCTCTATGCACGAGTATCGAGGGGATATTAGTTAATAACAGTATTGAATTGTTTATTAGCAAGACCACCGCAAGTCTATTTAAGCTTGGCAATTAAGCCAAGGGATTTGCTTTGGCCGGATATCCTGCCCGGTTTGGCGGAACTTTGAAGGAGCTTAGATTCCTATTTAAATATACATGAAGATGAGCAGAGGAATTACAGAGATGCGGTAGGATTTGGCTATCTCGAAATTGAATATTTGTAGTTTTAACATAAAAAGTAGTTATAAATATTTGAATAATCAACTAGTTTATCTTGTTCTCTGCACTTTATGGCAAAATGAGTTTTCAAGGAAAAACTAATTTCCGCTTGAGTGATAGTCGACTATTAATCTTCTTGGCTGTATGCTAAATTAAAATTCATAGTCTGCATGTAGACCGTAATTAGTATGCACAAATCTTTATAATTACAGGCACGGATTTATAATTATACAAGTTATTTTTATAATTTAGTTTTTTTATTGAGACATTATTTTACATTGGTTTTAATTGGTGTCTGATTTGATTATAGTCCAGTGATAAAATTCATCGACAATATTGGACGTTTGGACAGAAGTGAAGTTAGGTACAAAGGTAGGTGGGGTATAGTTAAGAAAACATGTATTTTCCCATACCTGTTTAGTCGAACTTTTCTCCTTGTGGGGGGGGGGGGGGGGGTAAAGAGGAGTAAAGTGTTACTTTGTCTCCTAGGGTCAACGATTTTGAATTCGTTTTCTATTTATTACCGGGAATTAAATGTTTGTGCGAGGGAAACATGTTGAGTGGATTATGGGAGTATAGTTTATTGTCTCCGTAAGGGAAATAGTTGAAACCAGGGCCATAGTTTAGGGTGACAAATTTCTCAAATGAGTAAATGAACGTTCATTACTACCTTAAACCACCAATAATTATAGTTTTTATCCATTTTTGCTTCCAGGATTGATCAATGACTAGATAATTGGGTTACATACGTTGATGCTATCAATAAAAATAGTTTTCTCTAAGATAACTATAGCTTCAGGACTGCTGTCCCATTATCAAGTCAGTAGAAACGTTGTCAAAACTTTCAAAATACAGCAATAATTTATTGTTAACATACACATAACACAACACAAAGGCGACCATTTAAAGATCGGTATTTCATGTTTTGTGTTATGTGAATTGTTATGAACTGTAAATTATGACCGTATTTTCAAAGTTTCGACGACGTTTTGTACTGATTTGATAATGGAACAGCAGTTCCTAAATCTTAGAGAAAACTACTCAACGGCATCAAGATATGTAGCCTTATGAACTAGTATATTTTTTCTATTTCTTTGGGAGTTTTATATTATAAATGTTGGATATAAAATTGGATCTAATGTTGATTACTGATTAGTGTATACTGATGTATCACGCTTGTCTTTTAGTAATATTTGTGTAGTCCAAAACTAACAATGAAATATTGATAAAGGAAATTAAATGCAGATAAACTGGGATTTTTATTTTTAATTAGCTATTCCACTTATCCTACAAACATACAATTTTATACTACAATTTTTTTTTTGACCCTTAAAGTAATAATAGTTAAATAAAAAACAAAATTGTTAAAATTGTCCAACTGTAAGACAGTGGGTAAATCCTTATTTCAAAACGGAGTAAAAATTTCCCGAGTAAACTTCCTGTATTGGGTTCTAACCCCGTAGAAACGCCAGTAAAGTCCCCTCGCCGTTAACAATAAGACAAGCCTATAAAGGACGCGGCCGTGTTAAATTAGGCCCTCCCCCCGGAGAGAGGCCGAGGCTTTAAGGGCGGCTGATGGCCCGTTTTACATGCTTTCCTCTTCCCCGTCACAATATGGTTTACGCCTTTTTTATTTAAATCAATATTTTTGGTTTTGTTTTTGAAAAAAATCATTCGTACAAAGATTTCTCACTTTCCCACAGTAAAATTAAAATCCATACGGCACATCACAATATTTATATCTTTCGATTATATCTTAACTGTCTTATTGGGTTTGAAAACAAATAAGTAAATTGAAAATAGCGTAATGCTTGGATGGAGGCTGGTAGAGATACCCACAATTCACGCTTTCTTAATAAAGAATGTATTTTAATCTCCACTAAAATGCAGTAACTGTAATTCTTAAATTAACTGACTATAATGTAGGTTGTTTTAAAAAGCAGCTTTTGAGAACACCACTTTAAGATGACATAAATAAAACAATTAGTCTACTTGAAATTAAATAGCTATCAAGCTACTAGAGCGTCGCTGGCACTCATATTGCTTTTAATGGCTAAGAAATTAAGACTAATGGCATGGCGACTTGTTGTTCTAGCGTTTACCCACATAATGGCTTGATAATACTTTAGTTATTTTGCTCAGAATTCTTTCTACTCACTAACTTAGTTGTGTTTTACTGAAAATAACCACAGTTTACATTATTCTCTAAAATTCGTTCTAAGTTTTTAATTGCACGTAAATTGTTTTGATGTTTAATGTAACAGCTCTAATGCGGATAAAAATATTTATTGTTTTGAAACAGTGGTTTATATTTATATGTATTATTACAGGCCAAAAAGCGGAAAAACTGGAACTGACGTTTTAATTTAAATTTATTTATTTTGGTAGTCACCCTACTATTGAATCTTTAAATTCTAAAAAATAAAAGTAAATCTGCGTTCTATTTTTTAAGTGCGGTGTTTACATAAAGGAAACTGAGTATTATCCACAACTTTTTTTGCAATAATATGAAAAATTGTTAAATATTCCTTTTATTATGTCATATTACAAGAAATATCCATCGTTTAAATTTTATCGATTTGCATATTTCATTCCGATGTCGGCCTAGTCTTATTTCCTGTATTCATACAAAAATAAGCATGTTATCTTAAGTTAAAAAATATATCAAATCTTTTGCTATTGGGCCCATTTATCCCCCCATAAATAAATTAATAAATTAAATAAATTACTAATCTATGCAGTTAATTTCGTAGTGCCACTTAAGTTTTACTGTTACAGTATAATGCTTGTCTGGAGGCTGGTAGAGATTCCCACAATTAACTGGGAGAATGATTCAGAGGAATGACTCAAATTTGGGGATCATTAGGGACAATTAAGGATTATTGTTGGGGACTTTAGGGATTATCGGGGGTGACAATTGGAGTGACCCTTGAGGTCAATCAAGATTCGATCCAACATCTCTACAACGCTGGGCGGTCAATAATTTGCTTGGTCATGATAGACAAATGTCATCAATCTTAAAATGACTCTCTAAAAGACATATGCAATGTTTCGGTGCAACATTTGTGTGTGAATAGACTTTATTAAAATAATATTTTTAAAAACAGGTCTTAATGAATGTGTGAACTACTTATAGCATATTTTATTCAATGTTTAATTCTTTTGAATACCGTAGGCCTAACTAAGTCAGTTGCGATTCAAAATCAATAAATACACTTCGAAATTTGTATCTAAGGTTAAGTTTTCTATTTCAACATATGTATTTATTTAGTATTTAGTAGTGTATAAACTATTTCCCACTTATTATGGATTGTAGTACTAATCCATAATAAGTCTGATTTATTTTACACTACATAGTACATAATCCATCCTAGTAATGAGTATAATAAAATAATCTTATACTGTACATTTAAACAA
Source organism: Neoaliturus tenellus (assembly GCA_030545055.2). Taxonomy (NCBI): domain Eukaryota; kingdom Metazoa; phylum Arthropoda; class Insecta; order Hemiptera; family Cicadellidae; genus Neoaliturus; species Neoaliturus tenellus. The sequence continues at coordinate 319,737,454 of CM061531.1, forward strand.
GTACTGTTTACACGGGCAATTGTTTTTCTCTCCGAGCATTATTGATTCTTTTATATGGGGTTTTTGGCTCGAGAAAACCATTGGATCCGGCCCCATATTTGGAAAAAAATCAGGTTTTTGTCCTAGAACTCTTCAAAGTTCCCATGCTATCCTTACGGATATTTTTGAATCAGCTATTAAAGTGGACAGAAAAATCACTGGATATTGTAGATATAAACATTTGGGTAACATATTTAACCCGTGGTTCAACAAATTTGTACCAAAATGCACTTATTGGCCTAGCGAGTGAGCAAAGAAAACCAGCTCTTTTTAAAAAGAACGAGGGCGAGTGAGCGGAGCGTAAGAAAGGAGAGTGAAGCATAATAATTTTACCAAGGAAAAGCTAAGTCTCCCTGGTACCATAGATAAACTTACCTAAATAACTATCGATTATTTTTTACATATTAAAAGGCTTATTCTTAGTCTTTTTCAATGTTGGGACCAGTCAAGTTGTGCTACTATTTGGCTTTTGGGTAAAACTTGATACTGTAATTTTCCCCTTGTTTTGGGTGCCATTTTAAATCAATTAATTGAAACTCGATGGTCATTTAGTTGAATAGTTACAGCTCTCATTTGTTCAAATTTTGAAAATGTCAAAATATATTGCTTAGTAAAGTCAAAAACTAACTAAATATTCATTACCGGTACCTATAAGAAGTCCCTCCTAAAATCATGAATGTTCACTGATATATCCTGATACCCTACCCAAGATCCAAACCTAATAAAAATAATAATACCTAATAATCAAAAAACTTATTTTTTACGATGAATAGGCCTATTAAAAAAACAGCCAGAAAACGAAGTTTTCAGTCATGTGGAAGTTTTAAGTGTTTTTTAAAAGGTCTCCAGACTACTTTTGACTTTTCATTCTGACTTTTCATATGACTTTTAATGTACAATTCACTCTTCCAATAAGCATCCTAAGAAACTCGTCTAAAACCCGGTAGGCCTCTATTGACAATAATAGCATTATTAAACAAGTAGGCCTTAAGTTGTTGTTTTCGTAAATATTATGTTAAACTTGTGTTCAAGCATTCGGTTGAAATAACTATTTAAAAAAGTTAAAGAAACAATAATTGACGATATTCAATTATTATATTAATTTTTAGCATATTTATTTTAAAGGATCAGCTCCATTTTCACGCTACTTCAAGCCATTAACCATTAAACATTACTTTAAGCCATTTAAGCCATTGACTTTGTGAGAATTAATGCTTCATATTATTCACAAAGCTAGATTAACTGTCAAGTGAAATGTCAGTGACGACAAAGTACCTAATTATTTTTGTTGCGAAGAATATCTGTAGTTTTTAACAACCTATGTGGAAAGATAATAATTACTGTGTTGTCTTTGAATAAAAAACTCTTCTTGTCATAACAACATTTTCAAATAAAGTTTTTTGAGTCAACAGATTTCGTTGTTTATTCGTAAATCTACTATTGATGATAAAATTAATGTGTTTTCATAACTCTATTATTTTTTAAGAGTTTTCAAGAGTTTTTCATTTTATCTTTTTGTCTGCTCTTATTAGTCATATAATATCAAAACCGCTATTTAGATAACATTTAGATATAGGTCACATTCGCCTTTATTCTTCCTCGATCCATTTTCTTCCTCTTCCCATTGCTTTTCCAACAAAGCCTCATTATCTTATCACACAGCTGGGTACAATACGAAACTCCTAAAAAAGATTAAAGTAAATAATAAATATATATACAAATTCGTAGAATTACATTGGGAAGTTATCATATGTGGAGTTATTTTGTACTTTTATAGGTAAAATAATAGAAAAATCCTTCAATAAAACATTCTAGAATAATAGCATACAGTGATAATGACTATTTTAATATAAAATTCCTATCAAAGTTTAAAAGTTATGAGTAAAATACCTCGCATTTTGGCGAAATGAAGATTAAAATAATTAATAAATTCCTACCTCTAAAAGATTCACTGACTAAATCCCGTGTTTAAAATATAATTCCATTATCCCGGTAAACGAAAACTAAACAATGAGATTAAGCAATAAAAACGATTCAACATCGTCAAGGCGCATAACAAGATGAACGAAAATACGCCAGACGATAAAAAGATCCCAATAACAAGCTCTTTAAATTTCCTGCAACGTATTTATTCACTCCGTCTTTAATAGGTATTTAAGGCTCTTTCTCATTGTGCCCTAACTAATGGGGGCTTAACTTTGTATAAAAAGTGGCTCTTTAAAACTCGTTACAAGAATATCTTCTTCTTACCTCCTGGGGAAGGTGGAATATCCATCTAATTAAAAAGTTCAAGTCCCGTTATCCTCTGCTCACTCCTTTTTGTGAACACGTCCACAACTGTTTAGCGCAACGAAATATCTCTACGGTGAAAACCCAGAAATATTCAATAAGTTACATTAAATAACACGGAACACAATGCGATTTTATTGATCGATGAAATCGTTTCCCAACACTGCAACGAAAACACGTACACTCACACACAGATTAAGCACAAATACACACACTGTACATGTTACATTGGATGAAACGCATACGGCGGAATCCGAACGGAGTGGACCGGTCGATGAAATGAGACGACAGAGCGAAAATAACCGCTCCCGCTAGAGATCACGACTCGACTGACAGCGGCGGCGTCTGTGGGTGGGGGCGGGGGTGAACCACCCCCCAGTGCTGCCACCCTGCCCAGCCAAAAATACCCGGTGAAAAAAATTAATAACGTAAAAACACACCGTCAGCACGGTTTTACAATGGACGATAAACAAGTCGGCTACAGTGACGATTTAACTATTCAATTAGACTTTCCGCTTGTTTTAAACCGGACCCGATATTTACGGGCGAGTTGTTTATTTGGGATCAGGTGTTAATAAATTGCCCTCCAACTGTGAAATAGATTCGTTCCAGTTTATACTCTGCAATGATTTACACATGTAAATTAACTACATGCTGAACTTGAGTGTTTGTTATGAATGAAAATTTAGTATGTTTATCATGTGATATCTTAAATTTATATTTTTATTGAAAACAGACGTTTCTATATTTATTCACCTAATTTTAATTTAAATTGACTACCAAATTTAGTCAATAGTAGTCTAATAAAAATTTTGTGGGCCTATGTAAAGATTTTAATCCATGGGCTACTTGGTCGATTTAATAAAATATTTATTATTATTATTAATTTTTCTTTATCAGTACTTCTACAAATTATGATTGATTTTCAAATTTTTTATGTGTTGCTGGATATAACTTGGTCTGTAGTTGTTTCGCCAATAATTGATAGGAATAGAATTTAAAATAAAGGCGCTATCAATCATTTGAATTTGGAATTTTAACATAAGAATAAAATTGGTATTGAGTTGAGCATGTTAAATAACTCTGTAAATATGTGTAGTTTGGGTGATTACCGATAATCACAATACTGTATTGGATTGGTCGGATGTAATTAACTTAGAACTAAATTGAACATCATTAGCTAAATGTAGGGATTTAACAGGTCTCGATATCTAGCAAAAATTACATTATTCATAAGAAAGTTACTTCCCGGTAGTTAAAAAAATGTCAATAATAGGGTTTTTATTACAAATGGGAAATGTTCATTGTAATAGACCATCTCTTATATTAATACGTGAGGGCTGTTTTTTGTGAACAAAACTCCTCCGTTATTTCTGGACCGATTCTAACGTTTAAAGTGTCAAAAGAATGGTCTCAGTTTGTAGTTTTGCATAAAGGTTTTAGATTTTTGATATTTAATTCTGAAGCCCACGGGAAGCCCTTAAAGTTCGTTTTTTCTCCATAAGATTAACATGGGGAATAATTTTTATTGAATTGCAAAATAAAACAGCTGTTGATTGTAAATTAAACAAACACATGTTATAAAAACTAGCTGAATAGAAGTAATTGGGCTACTAACTCTGGTACTGAAATATCAAAACAATTTCCTACTTTAATACATGGAGTGTCTATTGTGTGAAACAAATTGTGTGTTTTACCTTTTTCCTCAAAGTGGTCGACTTTATTGCTTGAACATTGTATTTATGTGTATTTGGGCACCAAAATAAGTTTAGTAACTAGACCACAGAAAATTCATTTTCCTGTACAAAAACAGGTTTGGAAATTGAAATTTTTGAAATTCTTATGGGTTGTCAGATTGGTATTGAAACAACAACGAAATTTAACAAAAATTAAAATAGAACACTAAATGTTTGCGCATGGGTTTTCAAACTGCTGTGGACTAGGAAAATGGATGGTTGGTTTTTTGGTGTAAATTTAATAACCGGTTTACTGTGATACTATAACAAATTTAATGCAGAATGCTACAGATATTAAAACACCTGTTTAAAAAAGACGATATTTAAAAGTTTTTTACCTCCAGTACAGATACCAAGCTTATTGCAAAAGTGATTTGTATAAGGAGAAATTTTAACTAAAATATGAATGCTACATCAAACCAAAATGGGCCAACAAAGATGTAGATTTTCTTAATTTGTAATTTGTTTGTTTAAATTCTGTAATGCCATGGAAATTTAAGATAAAGAGGATTTAGTCCGTTATAAATAGTAACGTGGTGTTCCGTGCGCAAATTGCGCACTTAATGATTTTATATGAGTGAAACTCACCTACAGTACGTGAATGTTGATTATGAAGTGACAGAGATCTATTTTTTACAATCTGACTTTTAAAAAACGTCTAAAAGTAATCAGCTGTTAAGTTACAATTCACATAAACATCGTACAATGAAAGTTGGTCAACATTTTAAAACACCCTCTAGAAATAAATCAAAGGCGAGGGGGGTGAAGCCCGAAACGATATGACCTTTTTAATTACAATGCGCACATGCGGTATATCCTAAGCTTTACAACGACACCTCAATCTTAAAAATCGGTTCAGTAGGTCGAGAGAAAAAGGGACGCAACAGACGAACCCCTTATAAAAATAAGAAGATAGTGTAATAGCTAATTCACTACAAATGGCGCCTACTAACTCATACATTACTAGAAAAAATAACAGCAGCAGTGAGAGCTGCATAGCTCATAGAGGACCGGGGAGTTGTAATTCACAATTGATTTTTTCTGTTGATTTTTCTTTACGTTTTTTGTTTGATGAACTACCTACATCCAACATCTGTGAATTTATTCTAAATTTTATAGGAGTTTTTAGGCAGAGGCTCTAAGACAAATGGGCATAGGAACCATTACTTAATTCTAGCTTCTTTGGACCTAAAATAACAACCACCAAATCTCAACAATATCGCATTGGGAATTTGAAGAATTATTGATGAAGGTTGATTGATGAAACACCAATATGGTGTAATCTGATTTTCACAACAATTTAATTTTTATTCAAAGTAACTCGGTAAATTACCATGGAGCAAGGTTTGATGACCAGGTACTGACAAATGCAGCGCATTGCGCTGCACGGGCCCCCTAGTACAATTTTTATTCTGTGTATTCTTTTGGACAAGTATGATACACTGAGTGTTTGGAATTATTTGCGTAGAGCAATTAGAGTAATAGTTATTGTTATTGTTATTTATATTAATTTTATAGTTCCTGGAAACTTAAATAAATGTACGAAACTTACTCCAAATCTCGGATCATACATCATAACTCATGAATCTAGAACTAGAACTGTTGCAAAATAAACAGACATTTTACAACTAGACATTTTATAAACCGGTTATTTTATTGGTACAAGATCTACTCATTCGTTTCTGAAACATATAAAAATCTGCTTATCTAAAAACCTGCAAATTTTACAATAATTTTTATCTCTCCCAGTAATTTCCTTTCAAAAGTTTAATATAACAATACTTACCATATTCAATTTTAATCAACATTATTTTTCCGTGGCTTCTTATGGAGTTTCCTTGAGAGCCTCCCCTCCCTAATACATGTTAACAAGAAGACTAATCTATTACCATTCAAATGAATATTTTGATAAATTACATATTGATACAAACTTAAACCAAAATGTATTGGAAATTTAATTTAATACCCCAATATGTACTGAAATACACAGATAAAAGTACAACAAAAAGAATACAAATGAATTCGTCCACACATAATCCCATGTAGTTTTACTATATAATTCAAATTTAACAAACGTTTTATTGCTTTTAATTTATATTATTTCAACAGGAATGCAATTTATCCTAATAAAATATAAAGGAATAAGCAACTTGAATGGATACTTGGTAGCTTCACTGGATACTATTAAATTATTTCTAAGAAATTAAATAATAAATATGACTTAGAAACACTTTGTCTTAAAGGAAAAAAGCTGCATTTAACTGTTGCAGCATTTTAACATTACTTTACAAACAAAGATTACTATTTTGACAGATTTTAACTTTAAAAAATTTACTAAATTATAGATTTATATAAAACGATTTGAAATCATGACATTTCCTTCTAAATTGATATTTATATATTCAAATTCTTTTGTGACTGAAACTTTATATATTGGTGTAGAACCAAAACTATGTTTCTATACTAACCGTATACAGAGAAATAAAAATCCTATGCACAATTTTTGGAATAATAAAAAGTGAATTGCAAGATTTAAAATACGTTACCTGGATTTTCAGGTTGTCTTCAGGAGTGGATTTTGAGGATTGCTGTAAAGGACTTGCATGTTCAGATAGTTGGTCAAAAGTTGGATGGTTTGTATTTTTTCTACGTGTTGTAAATTATGTCTGTGTTTTTCCAAGCCTTTACAATTATTGCGCCATAATTATGTAAACAAAATTTAATAAGTGATATTTCAACTTCATAATGAAATCAAAAGAGTTTTGAAAGCATTATGGTATTTTAACCATTAAAAATGATCACTTTTCTAAAAATAAAGGTAATGAACCTTTAAGTAACCCGGAGGCTGTTACTTAGGTAACATTTTTAGCTGTCAATAGAATAACTCTAAATACTTCCGAGTTCATTTACATACTAAAAATAACAACCGCCGTTACCCAAAGATCTCACAGTCGATTTCCACGATGCACTCTGTAATAAGAAACCCCTTTGACGAAACATGATAACCTCCTGCTCCATCAGAGGCCGCCACCGTTTATACGACAGTGGTTGGGGAGGGGGGTAAGTGGCGTACAAGACATGAGCATCTGATAAGTGGCGGGGGGGTGAGGGGAGGGGGTACCTGAGACACTCAGCTTGAGTGGACCGCAAGGAGGCCAAACTTGCCTACTTCACGCGCCCCGCACGGGCCTTTTATGTACCACTCACCTGTTAATGTCCTCGGTTTGACGTTTCTCTCATATTTAGACTGTTGCATGTACAGTACATATCTGCAGTTCATTTCTGATATAAAATGAAATTATATTAATTTATAATTTACTCTCTGTTGTAGATACGCTATATTAATTTTTAACGGAAATATAATAATAATAATAATTAATCATCGTATGGCTTTTAGTGGAGGGAAATCAGAAATTAACTGATAGTTCTCCTCGCCTGAAATGCCTGCACTTTTTTGTTTTCTATGCAGGTGGACAAACAGCTTAACGTGACTTTCGAACCGAGGGAGCCGCCTAACGGTATTTTTGTCCCCAAGCCGGGAATTGAACCCGGGCCAGCTGGTTGATAACCCAGAGCTCTACCACTGAGCTACGGTCGCTGCCTCAGGTATAATTTAAATAATAATATCAGGGTTAGTTAGTTAACACACTGGCTGGGTAGCTGAGTGGTTAAAGAGCTCGCCTTTGAATCTGAAGGTTGCCAGTTCGGTCCTGAGAAAAGTTAGTGCTTTTTGATGGTTCGATACTGGACCCAGCTGCCTTTGGTCATTGGGCTATTAATTAATGATCCTGACAAATGAAACAGCTGATATTTGTCAGTAACAAAGCTACACCTCATCTGATCCATTACAATCATCACACTCACCCCTTCAGTCATATTCACCTGAAAATACGCACCACAGAGTGCGTCGGTGTTTCAAATAAAGTATCTAAGTATCTAAGAATCACTCATTCGCCTATACGTAAGGTAAGACCTATGTAAAACCATGAATACTCAATGTATTTAGTCAACGTTAATAATAGCGAAATCCCAATATGAGAGTTACTTTCTTTAATTGTAAAACTAAATAATCATAAAAAATATTATTTAAATAAAAGTCAAACTCTTTGTCTGTAGAATTGGCTGGGATTTTACAAAGTGGATCGGAAACCTGGAGTACCTTAAAAGTTTTAATATGCCTATATATCGCCTGTTATTATTAGCTGCGTTCTTGCAAATTTTCTATTTATTTGGTGGAATGGTTGGATTGTGATTGATCCACAATAAAATATTCAGGTCTATAAATAAACTTTTATTGTTATGGTATAATTCTATTATTGTATTCAGATTAAACGATTATGGTTGAAATCTGTTAATAGCTCTGACTTAATCAAATGTATAAAAAAATATCATCTAAATATCATATCATAGGCCCTACAAATATCATCTGTTACGTTTCTTTTACGTACTTTGCTGTCGGAAATTTTTTTAACTAGGCCACCTTTTTACAATAAATTTAAACAAAACGCGATACAATATAACTTAGTTAAAAAAATATCGAATTTTGTAAGCAGTTTCCGTGTATAGTAGAAACAAATTTTACTCGTATGGATGAACAAATTCATTTGCATGGATGACAATTTAGTAACATTATAATAGTTTTTCTTTTCTTATTTATTATTTGACGGAAACGTACCCCTTTCATTGGGTTTCTAGGGGTAAATTCTACACCATTTTAATTTAGAAAACGTTCACCTTTTTTTAGTAACCTACTATAAGTGTTCCATTGTTTATCTTCCGTTTTTTGAACCACCAACCGAAATAGACTTCTCCAATTTACCCTTTCCTGACATCAATGGAAACTCAGGGGAGGGTCACGTCAATGAAAAATTAACGGGTATTTTTCATGGGAGCCCATATAGAGTGACTTGCCGTCAAGTCAGCAGTTTATATAAAGCCGTAGAAGTGACAGCGGTCCCTCCTCCTCCCCCCACCTACCCCCCTCTCTATCTCACCCCCCACAGCTGCCCCTAACTAACCCGTGATAAATAGTCTGTCTGCTGGCTCTAAAAAAATACCAAGGTTTGGCATTACCCAGTAAAGGCGGTCTCACGAGTCATTCTGCTCCAATGAGACGGTCCTCTGTCATCAATCTAGGCGAGAACTGCTTGTCATAACTGAACGCATTGTTGCGAGTGAAATATCGCCGGAGGGATTAGTCAGCCAGATAACGTGGTTGAAACGCGTATCCAGAGTTTAGTGCTAGTTAAATGTGAAATAAAATATAATGTGGAGAACTAACATTATAGAGAAAAGGTCGTGAAATATGAATACGACGGACTATAAAATATATTTCACAATAAATTGGTCGAGTTTTTTTAACTCCCATATACGAAATGGTTTTACAAGAAGACTAAGCAATATGCACAGATCCAATCCTCCTCTCACCCTCTGAAAAGTTTTCATTTACCTAAACAATTTTCTATACATATCCTGGTGATATGCTTTTACCGATACAACCTCTGTGAAGCCAAAATTAAAATATTGAAGTAAAGAATCAGCTAGGGACAATAGTATTTATTAACAAAACTGTAAAACTGTAGCAGCATTGGACAATCATCTAGTTATATAAATAGCAAATAACCCATAGATTGCCTGTCCATTAGAGCAAGGTAAAGAAAATTTGTTTTCGATTTTTTGTTGACTGCCTTTTCTATTTTCAGTTTAATTAGGACTTCTACGGGTTCACCTGGTTTGTTTTTACTAGCTTTGTTATGTTGTAGCTACTTCTTCCACCCGAAGACTGGATCAGATTCCAGATATCTAAACGTTATGAATTGTTTTCACTAATCAGTTATGGAAAAAGTCCATAAATTACTAAATAAAAACAAGGTAAATAAGCTTTGAATTTTTATTTTCATTAGTTTGTTAATAAATTAAGCATTGTGACAAAAAATGTATTTCAAAACATGGTCCTAAATTATCTTTAGAATATTTGTCAAATTACACGTAAAAGTAAACGTGTTAATCGTCTCTTTAAACATTAGTGAGAAAAATATAATTTTGTTAATTTACGAAAACAACAATAACGTATCTTTCTAAACCCTAAAACAAACAAAAACTGGAGATTTTATCACTGCCCAAAAGCCATTAGCAAATCGGTGTAAAGGTGGTTTATCAGCCTCATCAGGCTTAACATTAAAGCAGGAAGATGGATTTATGGCGTTTTGAACGGCGACGGCGGCGGCAGCTTTCCGGTAAGCCGCTTATGGAAGACTCATCATCCGTCCCGCCATCCGGCGATCTCAGCGCCGCACGGTGGGGAAAACAATCACTAATGAGGAAACAGCTCCTGAGCGACACTTTAATCAGGGGATAAATGTCTGAAAGTTATGTTTCTTGTGATTTTGTCTTATTAAAATAAAAGTTGCATAAATTGTTTCAAGATTTATTTATAGATTGCCACATCAAAATAATCTTCTATCCAGATGGCTAATCTTTTGTCAGATAACCTAGATTCCATGAGAGCAATGTTGCCACTTCGACAACTATCGTTTTCGTAACCATACTGTTTACACCACTAATATAGTTATTTGTGCTTCTAGGGACTAAAGTGCAATTTCCCTGAGGGAGAAAAGTACTTTAGTCCCTTGATGCACACAAAATTTTTCCACCACCTACATGAATAACATTTAGGCCTAATATAATTTAATTTGACCGTATATAATTTAACTTTACCTTCATATGATCAATTGCTTCGTCAAGCTGGATCAGTCACATCAATAAAAAAAAAAAAAAAAAAAAAAAAAAAAAAAAAAAAAAAAAAAACACTCAAGGTAGGCTAATCATTTTTTTAGAACAAGAAAAAACAAAATAGAATTTAAGCCTAGTCAAAAGTTTTACACTTATATGTTTTGGACTTCTTAGGTTAATAGCCTACCCAAGCGAAATGTAAACAAACAGAAACACGTACACTGCTCACTGCTGACAGAATGGTCAGCAGTGAGCAGCAGCTACAGCTGCTATTAGTAAACAATGAGTAACGAAACAAATACAACAATACAAGTAACTGGCAAGTAAGGCTGGCTGTGGCTCATGTTCTTTTTAATCTCTCTTTTAATGTTGTTCTTATGTTGTAACTAACCTTAGCCCCGAGGTACAAAAAAAGTTGAGTTTTCCCTAGGTAGAAAAATTAAGAATTCAAGTCACATGGGATGAAAACTAGTACTTTAGTACTTTATTCCAAGGAGTAAAATACGGCTTTAGGTAGTAGGTGGAGGAAATAGTTATTTGTGCTTCTAGCAACTAAAGTACAATGTTTTCTCCCTGAAGGGAAAGTGTTGTCGCCCGAAGGCGAAGCCGAGGGCAACAATTTCCCTGAGCGAGAAAAGTACTTTAGTCCCTTGATGCACACAACATTTTTCCTCCACCTCCAGGAATAAAATTTAGGCCTAATAGGCCTACCGTAGATAATTTAACTTTACCTTCATATGATCCCTTGCTCCGTCAAGCTGGATCTGTCATATCAACATAAAAAAACACACAAGGTAGGCCATATCAATTTTGAAGAACACGAAAAAAACAAAATATAATTTAAGCCTAGTCAAAAGTTTTACACTTATGTTTTGGACTTCTTAGGTTAATAGCCTACCCAAGCAAAATGTAAACAAACACCTACACTGCCACGGCCATCTCTAATACTAGAGATGCTGCTCACCCACTGCTGACTGAATGGTCAGCAGTGGGTGAGCAGCAGCTACAGCTGCTATTAGTCAACAATGAGTAACGAAACAAATACAAGTAACAGCTGACTGTGGCTCATGTTCTTTTTAATCTCTCTTTTAATGTTATTCTTATGTAACTAACTTTAGCCCCGTGGTACGAAAAAACTCGAGTTTTCCCTAGGTAGAAAGATTAAGTATTCAAGTCACATGGGATAGAAATTAGTACTTTACTACTCTATTCCAAGGAGTAAAATATGGCTTTAGATAGTAGGTGGAGGAAAAAAGATTTTACATCTTGCCCTTAGAAAGCAGCTATGCCTGTGCCCTACAAAAATTTTGATCTTATGCTAGATATATCACAGTTAATGATTGAAATTTATTACGAGTTTTATTTATAACAAGAAAACTAAAAATTACTGTAAATGCCTTGTGCTATTTTTAGATGTCTGTAAACAGAGATATCAGGGCCCCACGTGGTATTACTTAACGTGAGGGTGCCGACAGCCACGTGTGCTGGCGTGCAGTTGAGTGATATCTCTAACACACAGATCGCCGGGTTGCGGTTGGGAAATAGGAACAACCCATTTGAAACACTAACCTGTGTAGACATCTAAAAGGGAGAAAGTTGATACGATACATTTCTTCCAAAATATTTATATTTCAAGAAATATACCGTGTGTCCTAAAAGTCCCACCCCCATTCATTTTTTTACGGGTGAAAATAATTGGATTTACTACTGGTAAAGTTCAATGAACAAAGGACAAATCTTATAGAATTTCAAAAAAAGTAAAATTTTTGAACTGTCCCCCAAAATCCCATTTTGGGGGTGGGGAATTGAGTTTTAATAAATTGAGTAAATTTTAATACTCATCCTTCGGTAATTGAAACTTTTACAGAAGTTAGTCAAATTATTTACACCCATTAAACATTGGATCGAGGGGGGGCGTGGGACTTTGGGGACACACGGTACACAAATGACACAATATCACTGGTTAGCTTTTCAACATGATGAATGTACAGTTTGCAAATACCTCTGGCTAAGATATTAAGATGTTGATTGGGATGATCAAGTTTTTCCTACCATCCCTAGATAATGTCTGAAAGAATACAGGTTTTTCTTAAAATTCCATAATAAAGTAAAACCCCTCGAGTAACATATGGATCTCTAGCATGTATCTTCCTCTATATGTAAAAAATAAATCTCCTACCTCTACTAAAATTATTTTGTTAATACAAACTTAATATATCTTGAGTAATTATAAATTTGGTGTTATATCGCTATGTTAGGTAAACATAAAAGTGCGCTGAATCAAATAGAATATTTTATCCTATCCACTTATGAAAAAAGGCATAAAATTTACATTATAATATTGTTTTTGAATAAACCAAGACTAATCTACTGCATATATCTTATATTCTAGTTAGTAAAAGTTAACAAAATATGTTTAACGATTTTAATGTAAATTTTTTTACCCTCACCGTGTCTAGTGACAAAAATCCTTACACACCTAATCAATAAAAAAATCCCACAAAACTCTATCTATTAATTAAGATTTCATAATGGGCTCTGTAGAGTTATTGAATAGGACAATCTCACAAAAACTCATTCTCCAAGGAACGGAGCCAAAGTTTAAGTTTAGTCCACCGGGGTTGCAGCTTACGGCAAAGTAAGCGAGTTTGGTTGGGTTAGTCGAAGTCTTACTTGGTCTCAGCGGCACGGCAGTTGAAACTTTGTAATTATTTACTTGGATACTTGTGTGATTCGTGCTTAAACTGCATTATACTGGAAACTGTTATTATAAGTTGTAATTATGCCTTTTGCATAAAGTTTATGTTACCTCAAATATGCTTACCGTACTGATGAATAGGAATTATATTTCATATAAAACATCTACATAATAATACCTGAATGGCAAGCTATTAACATAAAATGATATAACAGCATTACAATTGTGGGTCATGACACAGTTCTTCCTGTATTTAATAGTAAGTGCATGTAATTTAAATAGTGTAGTAAAATTAAGCCAAAATATGGCTGGAAAATGAAAAAATTTTTGGACAGCCAATTTTTGCTGAAATGTGTTCTATGTCATCCACTGACCTCCCTCAGAAAAGTCCCCTGAAATCCCCAGTGGGCAACATGCCTAAAAATGATGGGATGGCCCTCGTGGAGTCAGAAATAAGTTTTTCGCCGACCAATATGTTTATGTATATCAAATTAAAGCTCTAAAGTAGTAGAATTCAATGCCGCAAACCCCATCTCAAAAGGTTGTTTGAGTCGAAAATGGCAGCCTGTCAAACTTAGAACAAAAATCAAATTTTAATCAAAACGCTTAAAAATGTACTTAATATTAGAAATACTTGACCTTTTGAGGTCCGGTTTGTGGCAAACGTTTGCTTGTACAATTACCTTGGCAAATACGGATAGTTTGACATATGCCCATCATATTACCCTTGAACCACCCTCTACATAGACGTCCCAAAGAGGGAGTTTTAAAAAATTTTTCTTAGTCCATAGCCATGCTATACATAATTTTAAAGGCCTTAATAAGGAGAGTACATAGCCGAAAACCAGAGCTCAAAAGGTCAAATATATCGGAAGTTATTGCATTTCAAAATTTTGATAGTATTATTTTATTCTAAATTTTGAACGTCTGCCATTTTTCTCTCGACCGTTATATTTAGGTCGGGTTTATGGCATTGTGCTCTGCATTTTAAGACCTTTAATTTGATATATATAAAGCTTTTGGAACTTATTCAAATTTATTGTGCTTAATATCAAAATATATTTTAACTCCTTATAGGCCAACCCCTCATTTTTGGGCATGATCCCCACATGGGATTACAGGGGACTTTTCGGAGGAAGGTCAGGGGATGCCATAGAACACATTTAAAAAGAAATTAGCTTTCCAAAAATTATTTCATTTTTCCCGACTAATTTTACTACACTAAAACTTAACTAATCGCCCAATGGACGAAATTCGACTCCAATTTCATTTGATATAAATCCAATTAGTTTAAAAAATGTTTAACTGAAACACCTGTTCGTCCTGATTTACTGGAATTTTTTTATTAAAACTGTCCAAAAATTACCTTTCTTAAAAAAAAAAAAAAAAACATTATTATTGAAACTTTAAAGGCATGTACCTGGGAGCTATTATGAATTGAATGAGGTTCTGCGCATCCACAGGACACTACCTTTCTAACGGTATGCGCAAATGTCTCCCACTATGCACACAAGCTGAGGAAAAAGGAGGGAAAAAATTATGATTGTCTATTAATATATAAGTAATATTTAATTAATATGTTTTATGACATTCGGTAAAATTATTTTTATGTCATAGAATACATGTATGATAAAATTTAAATTTGATATCTCCTTTTATCAACACTAGGCCTACATTACTTATGTCCTTTGAAAGTAAAAAATTGTTTATAAGTTCTTGAGTTTATAGGCATGAAAATATATCTGTGAGAAAGATTAAAAGAATGTCTTAGAGGAAAGGATAGAAGTATGTATTTAAAATCTTTATTTTCGAAATAATTGAGAAGCTTATTTTTATGATTAATAACCTTATCAGTACGTGTGTGTGTGTGCATCGTTGTTGAAAACTGGTTGTATTGATATCATTATTCGATCAAAGTATGCAAAACCTGTCATAATAATATGTATAAGTATTTGGTGTATTAGAGCTGTTTCATCCTCCATGGAGAGAATTTACGTTCAATGGAATGATGGATTAATAGGCATTTTGCCCGACGTTCTGCCATATAATCTTCTTACTGTATAGAGGTGTGCAGCCACCATCCGCCAATAGTGCGGTAAATTGAAGCGGTAGGCCTACACATGCACAACAATAGGGTAATTTGAATTGGCGAACGATCGCAAGGCTAAAAATCCCAGGTGAGGTGTTTCAAATTGTTTTACTTTGGGCCAGTGACAATTATAATTATGTAAGTTAAATTTAAGTACATCAATGTTTTTGATAACGATAAAATATTTTTACCACATGTAATAAACAGTCTACCAGTATATTACCACTTTACACATTAAGGGAAACTCAACGACAACTTTGAAACATTCTTTTAAGAATTAGGGATATTTTTTAAAATTTTTGTCCAATGGTGGTGTGTAAAACAAAAGTACCTCTTTATCAAGTAACAAAAATAATTTTTGAGCATTAATCATATAATTCATTTGACATTGAAATATACTAATCCTAAAGTACTTCTCCGTAGCGCTTTATTACGACTTTGTTGAACTTTATTCACTATGTACTAGTCACTCAATGTATGAACAAGCAGTTTTGTAAAAAAATGTGCTAGTGTTTAAGGTGTATCTAATAACTAACAGTTTACATTTATTTTTTAATAGATTACTATCACTGTTATTAAACTGGACATTTACTACTGGTCTTTTGGCGTACAGTATTGACATAAAGTATAAGATCAGAAATTAGTTCTTTTTTAGTATTATTTATTTATTTGTATACATATTTTTTACATGTTCCAAATACCTCAAAAACATACTAATGACTATAGTTATTTTTACTCTTTTTAGTAAATCTTTTATAACGACAGATACTGGAACCTCAAAGTGGTGGAACTCTCTTACTTTATAAAAAGATGATTCGTTTGTATTTTTTTTTTTTCAATGTTATTCTGATAGGATTTATGGTAAAAGCAATACATATCTACTAATAACCACTAAAAAAATAATAAGAATATATAATTATGTCTTTAATTATCTGTAAAATTATAATTTCCAAAACATAAATGAACAAACAATACCCAACGTGGCTAAAAACTGAAAGCAATACATGTTACCTGAACTGCACATTTCCAGCAGCCAAAATCATCGTAAGTTGTAGCAATCTATTTCAACATTACGGTAAACAGACGACGAGGGGCAACTCAGCGGAGCTACGAAAGAGGCGCCGACAGATCCACCTACTCGGACAACTGATGATTCACAGGCCCATTTTGGTAGATTAGGACAACATTTCCTTGTTACACCACTGAAGAGAATTAGAAAAATCGATCAAGAATATAGGTTTTTTCGTGTATTTGTAAGAAAATTATTAATTGTAAGAAAAGTACAAAAGGGAACCGAGCTTATGCTCGGTTATTACTAACAATCATTATCTTTCCCAGACAAAGCTCGTTCGCTCCGCTCACTCGCCCTCTTAATTTTTTAGGAAGAGGTGGTGCACTTCGGAAAACATGTTTGTTTATGTTAAAGATGTAACACTTTGTACAATTATCAACTGTTTGTTAAATTCAGTACTTACGAAAAGTCTCCAAACGGATAACATGTGAACTTTGAAGGGCTTTAGGGTGGAAATCGGGGTTTCCAACTCTGGGACCAGTTTCAATTAATTTATAGAGGTCATAACTCAAAAACCTTTTGAGCCGAAAAATTAATTTTACCTTTACAAACAGTACTTGTTTTATAGTACAAGATAAATATACGATAAGATATTTCTGTAATTTAATAGCCATATTTTAATTATACTTCGAACAGTTTTATTGAAATTGTATTTAAACAATTGAACCTTAAAGAGGAAATTATTTTACTTTTGAGTGAAAAGTGTACTTCATCACCGGGCCAGATTTATTTTATTCGACAGGCGTTAGGTTAGTATGGAATTTCGATCAAAGCACAAAAATACTTAATAATGCAAGATAAAAACAACCTATTTTTTATTATTTGATTTCAGCAATACAATAACACAAGTCCATTTAATGTGGTTCAAAGTCGGTACGGCTGACTAATGATAAATTATTTTAAAACTCAGTGCCACTTCTTTGTCCAGAATTTGTTAGGTTTGTTAATAACAAACCTAATACCAATTTGGGATTCATCACCATCCGATTTTCCCACTGTGGGGAAGAAAACAATTTTCTACACTGAATGCTGGTGTTGAAAACAGTTTTTTCCTTGCAATTTCATGAAAGATATTTGTCTAATTTATAAACTTACTATGCATTTAAATATGTCAAATAATATGAAAACAGTACAATAAGTACAAACAAAAAATATTTTATGTAAACAATAGACTTACTAGTACCCTGAATAGTCCATAGCCAATGATGGAGTGAATAACAAATCAATTATTTCGTACTAAAATATGATTATTTCAAGTTTGCCAAATTCCAGTGCATGAAGTCCCACCCCCAACTTCACCAACATGACTCCAATCCACCACTCACAAAATTATTTGTGATGTGATGGAACCATCAAGCAGCAGTGTAATGTCTTTACCCCCACCTTGTACTGTGTTGCTAGTAATAAAACATTAAAATGGCATCTGACTCTGTAAAAGGAACAAGGTTTTTACAACACTTAAACTATTAAAAGCGATAGCCGTAACAGAGTGTCGACAGCCGCACGTGATGGCCACTAATATCTGTCACAGGATGCAAGATGCGCTGGTTAATTAGGTGGCGACTGCTGGGAACGGAGACAGAAACGAGCTGATGATAAGTGGCTCTGAGGGGGGGGGGGGAACTTACACTACAAGAAGCGGCATCGTAGGCTTAGGTGTTGAGGAATCACAAAAAAGATTATAATTTGAGAGTACGAAATGAGAAATGGATACGAGAAGGATGAAACTTACACTGAAATGAGGATATTGATTGTTAAAAATCTCATGGAAGGATAGAATTAGATGTGGTTAATCTACAGTTGCTATTGTGTTGATCTAAAATTAATAGAACTTTAAACAAACAGATTTATAAGAGGCTGTGAATAAGTAGAAAACCTACGTTCAAATGAGAATTGTAACCTTCGTACTTTTGGAATACCACTTAAGAATAAAACTAAACGAGGTTGATCCAAACAGTGCGTTTTTCTGGAATGGAATAAAAAACGTGGATATAAACAAATAGTTAAGAATAGCTTTGAAGAAGGCCGATAAAACCTGATTTCACAAAAAGATTACGATCTTAAATGTATAAAATCTAGACATGATAAAACTATGCGAGTTAATAAATGTTAAATTATTATGTGAAGTAAAATGGATTTACAAGTATAATAGTAACCAAATTAAAATGAGCTTAGATCTATATATTTTTCTTTTACTTTCAATCGGGTGTGCCATTATAACCAAGATAATGTATTTTATTAGTAGCAAGTAACTTTTAAGTGATGTTATAATTAATTAGTTTGATATGGCTCACCAAAAAACTATCTAATTTTATTGAGTGAGAAACATGTATCCATGTGTTACATAATAAAATAATACAAAACAAATTAATTAAAATTTTTTTTATTAGACCTATAAAATGATTTTTACAGTGCTTTTGGTAATTTATATTTTATATTAATGTTATTTGCAAAACATTGTGTTCAACTTGCATTAATACATTTTTAAGACACCATTAAACAAATCAAGTTACTTTACTTAATGTAATTGTCGGTTGCGTAACAGTCAGGTTATTACAGGAGAAGTATCTCCAGTATTTTCCTCTATTTGATATAAACTCCGACATCACGTACGCCGACAAGCTTTGTCTAATTACGGTTGCCTTATGACCCCCGGAATGCCTGTGAGATTAGCTTGCGTGTAGCGAGTTGACTGAACATTTAGTAGACTTTGACAAACATTGGGTTGCAACATTTCAATTGATAACTATGTTGTTATTTTACTATTAGGTGAATATTCAATAACAGAATCGTTTAAACAGCATAGCCTAGTTTTACTCATGCAAAAGCTGAAAAAGAAACTACATTAATGTATGGAAAAAAACGTACAGTTGTCTAGTCTTCCAGTGTATATAATATCAATGAATATATATGTAGTATTAGGCATTTTCTCAGCTTGTGCGCATCGAAAGAGAAATCTTGCATACAGTTAGAAAGATGGTTTCATGTAGATGAGAAGATTCAAAATATAGTCCCCCAGGGCTACGCCCTACAGGCTTTCAAAGTTTCAGTGTTAATCTCCAGGGAGACTGGTAATTGATTGAATAATTAGACATCCGTCTTAGTAACAAATTGTAGCAAATCAAGAAGAACATATGTTTTAGTTATAAAACTTTTTTTTAACTAACATTACGGTAGATTTCAACCAATGGGCGATCTCTAGTTCTTATTATTTTGTGTACATCCACATATTTGATATAAGTAAAAAAAAAATAACAGAGGCTTCGTGTCGAAATTGATTTAAAATGCATCTTTTTGCTTTTGGTCAGTAAATGTTTTGCATCGAGATTAAAATAGTATTTTAAAACGTTTCTTTCTATTCAAAGGCCAAAGGTGAACTGTCAATATTCATTCCATCAAACGCTACATGGTTACAAAACATTATCACAGAAAATACAATAAAATACCAAGAAAACTCAAATTAGCAAATATACTGTGAATTAATTAAGGAATCGTTGGACATTTTCAGAGATGAGCAAAGCAACAAATCGAACGGAATGAACGATCATGAGTTGTGACGGTTGATTCCATCCGAAATTGTGATCAAAACAGTAAAACGCTAACAAATTATCATCTATTTATTTATTTCCAACCGATAAAATGTTATACAACTTTTTATTCAGTCTGGGTGGATTATAAGTACAGTAATCTTTACAAATCTGCATGCTCAAAACATAAATCTGAAAATACCTGTAGTTACAATACACTTGTTGTGTGACAACTTTATATTTTTGAACATACGTGTTTCTTTAATCACTACTTACTTTTTCTCTTTGATGTAGATCCAAGGTGGGAGTTTGGTAGACCCTAAAGGTCTAAGAGCATCAGTTAGCAATACATAATTGAATCAAGAAGCCTGAGTAGTGCTGCCCTTAACCCTGATGAAGCAGTGATATATTGTCAAGACTGTACCGGGCTGGTACGTCTGTAGTTCATTGGCTTAATCATAGTGGTTGGAGTGCATCTACTCTGATGCATTAATATGACGAGTGAATTATCTCCACCTTAAGATCGGAACAGATCTTATATAAAATGTGTGGTTTATGATAATTTTTTTAAAAGAATATCAATACAATAAATCAACATTCACGTTAAAAAAATTGATGATAAACAAACTGTTGCCTGTAAAGCCCAAACAACGAACCAAGTTTTATAATATCCTCTTAAAGCTTTGCTTGTATTCCATCGAACTAAAAGTTTTACGATATTCGAAAAATTATAACACAGTAAATTATTACTGTATATAAGATTTTTATATTAAAAATATGTGACAGAGTGAACAGGGGCGTAAATTACCTCCTTAACTAATTAAGAGTATATCGAATGATCTGAGAGAACGAGGTTCTTAAACGATTTGGCAGAATTTAGTGGTTATAATCCTTCAATTATATTAACCAAATGTTATTGGTCATTAAAGTAGGCCTACTGTAGTAATAATAGAGGATAGCATGCGGTGCAATGACTGCCACCACACTTCAAACCATCAACAGTTTGAAAGATATTTTATAGGTAGTTAGAGTGTCATTGGAAATAAACAAGTGAAAAGTTTGCTTGGAGACTTGTAAAACAGAAAAGTCGTAAAATAGAGACTTAGAATAGCAAGAATTATTTACCATTACCCTTAAAATTACGTAGAGATGCAGTTAATGTTACTGAGATGAATAATTAATCTGAAGTGAGGCGAGAAGTCAGACATGTCACGAATTACTGGCATCGATATGCAAAGTTAAAACCAGTGTACATAATGTCAAGGATGTTCCTGAAATATCTATTTACCTCTTGAGGTATTATTTATGTCCTAAACACAAGCCAAAATATCGTATTTAAAGTTTCCATAGAACTCCATAGTTAACCACACAGCCGCCATTTTGCATTTTTTAGAATAATTTTTTATTTAATAACGGATTTTCGTAATAAGTTGTAATGAAGTTAATGCCTGATTAAAGAAAAATAATCAACTTTATACAATCCATAAGTTTAAGATAGTGCATGTTTAAAATTTTTATCCTTATTTTGAATAAAAAATGTTATTTAAATCAGTCGATATAAAACTAAAAAATCGGTTCATAAACAAGTGTTATAGAGTCATTTGACTCTAAATCATATTTGAGTGATAAATTACTCGTATTAAAAAATAAACAAATAAAGTCTAGTCGCAGTCGCATCGCTCCTCCAGGATCTGTTTGGGTACACGGTCCATTGTTGAACTAGCACCACGACGTTGAACTAGGACTTTTCACGATGCAACCTGATCAGATGCAGGACTATCTGTGTTTAAGATAACTTGTCAGGGAGGTCTATTAGTAACTCAAAATGCAAATTTTTCAAATTTCGTCTCTAATAACTAGTTTTAAAACTTTAAACTTACTGTACTAACTTATAACTGAAACTTAGACTGCGTTAAAGTAATAAAAAATATTGAAATCTAGTCTTGCATATCATGTTATTTGTCAACATTTAAAACATGTGATCACAAATAAACACAGTAAATCTATAACCCTCGCCAAGTAATTTGACGAATGAATTTTCACTACTATTCAGTTAAATGATTGGATAATCAGCTCTTCTTTAAAAATCGCAGGTAACGTAAGCTCAATGGTTTTGTAAAAGCACCCCCACTCCACCCCTCGCCAATCCCAGCTGATTTTGGCCATTCGTCAACTTATGTGGCGTGACTTATACTATATATTTGTCAAATACCACTCATATGTATCAGAGAATCTCCATAAACATAGGGTATAGAGGGTTGAGATTTTCCATAGATGTTTCTCTTTCTTCAAAAATAGTCATTAAAAACGGTTTTGCAAAATTCCTTCTGGGCTCTACCCCTCATAATAACTTCAAAATTTTTATCTAATGTTATTCTTGGGGCCAGTTTTTTACACAAAACCAAGGCAACAACGAAACTGAAAAACTATGGGACCTACATGTAGAATATTCAAGAATAAAAAATAATATCTAAATAACTCCTTAAGTTATTGGGCATAGTTACATGATATGAATGTTGTTTAATGATGTTCAAGGCCACTGCATTGATGAATTTATTCATAGTTTACCTTAATAAATTACTTAAATATAGGCCTTATGTTGTGTCTTCACTCCCAGTCTCTGGAGAGTATCAAATGTGGGCTAATTCTTTACCACTCTCTTCCATTTGTGAGCAAGAAAACCGACCATGACATTGGTTTATTGTTATGGAAGTCATTAATAAAGGAAATAAAAACAGAAATGTAAAATAAGAACTGCGGGACAACGGCTTTTGTTAAATATATGTGTTACTAACTATTGCATGTTTTTAGTATGTTTTTATAATATATATGTTTACGTATAAACTAGTCATTTAGTGTATTAGTTATTCTATTAACAATACCATTATCATAAAAACAAGATTAAGATTATACTGTTGGCTCTCAAAGACATCGTTGAGTCAAACACGGTTGTACTTCTTTGACTCAGAGATATGGATGACTATAGTGCAATGGATTTTTCACAAAGGGAAAATCTTCAAATTATATTTGTTTTGCACAGAACAATGCTCTTGCCCATTTGATACGAATTTAAGTAATGTTAAGAACATCAAAATTCTTTTCAAGGGTTAAACTAAATCAGGTATAGTTGTCTGTTGCCCATAGGTCAGGTGTTCTGGTGGATTTATTTATTTTTTTATGGATGGCCGAAACATTATTACTATTGAGTTTTTTCTAGAGCTCTAATGTATTATACTGTTTTTGCTTTCACCTGGTAGTGTTTAGTATATTCACCACCTAATATTTATAACGTTATAGGCCGTATCAAAACACATTTGGGCTTTATTTTCACCCTACCCATACCAATCAATATTAATGACATAACATAGAAGAGAACAAACACAATTAATTATTACTCTTTTGTGACACAAGCGTAATATACAGGTAAAAGGTATCGGCAAAAATGTTAAGTAAAAATAAAATTATTGCTTATGCTTGCAGTGACTTTTTTGTGTAATCATAAACCTAAAGCCCTATACAGTATTTTTATAATAGACGTGTTTAAATTACACAATTTCACCTTTTAATTAACACATTTATCATTTATGTATTATTCCAATATTTTATCGTTTGGTCTGTTTGAATCCTGAATAAATTGAATCTATTTGCTATCATAAAAATATCAATACAAAAGCGTATTTCCCTGGATTGCCCTATACCATAGGATTTTGGTTTTATCTGAAAAGTATGTAGATTACATTGCAGTAGAATTTTTTGTATACCCTAAATACATGTTTTTGTTTGTTTTACAAAGTACTTTCTTGTTTCGTTTTCCACCACCTGAAATTTTACTTTGTGTAATCAAATAAGATCTGTGGTTAAACAGTATTTTTTGGAACTTCCCCCAGCTCAGTTCCATTTCAGTGGTTTTTACGCAAGTGTGACCGCGCCTGGACAGCCTCAATGTAATCCGCTGGATTTGGTAAAAGTTCTGCCACCATATTGGTAGGGGAGAAAGAAGCATCCTCCATTGTGTATTTATTTAACAATATAAACTTTGTACAGAAAAAAAACATATCTTAAAATAACCACTAAAGTAGAAATTAATTTAAAATGTTGTTATTAATACCTTTATGGTTCTACTTTGACTTTTAATAGGTATCAATTACTGGTCGATATTAGACCAAAAATTCTTTTGTTATTTAGCCAATATTTGAAAAAAATGTTTTATAGCTAAAAACTCTCTTCTTGCTGATTTGCTATAATTTTTTATTAAAACAGCTGTATAATGATTCAATCAATTATCCTTCAACCGTAAAATTAACATTGAAACTTTGAAATCCCTGAGTGCCAATATGAATCATCTTTCTAATTCCTTTGTAACGCATGCTCGGATTTCTCCTACGATTCGCACAATCTGAGAAAAAAGGAATAAATGAAACATACTTGTCAAATAATATATAGATTACCCTTTTTACACGATTATTTATAAAAAAATAGCATATTTTGTTTACACCTGAACAACAGAAATTCTAAGACTCGCTCTATCCACAGCGTAGTTGGTTGAAATTAACATCATTTACCAGATGAAACCAGAATTAGTTTATCTAATTCTGGTACATTTAAAAATGTAATTTTAAAAAAACTTAAAAAAAAACTTATCGTTAGATTTTATAGACTAATTGTACATCCTGGCTTGCAGAATTATTCAGCGCCGCCAAGGAATCACAGGCAAGTAGTTAATGTTTACTGAGATGAATAATGCAGCCCTAGTGAGGCGGAGACTCGCCGCCTCCTGTGCAACGTGTGAAAGAGAAACGTGTGTGTATATGGTAGCGTTTTTAGTTCATTATGAGAGATACCTTTAGAAATCAAAAAATTAAATGTGATCTTATATTGTGATTCAAAGCTGGTATAATACTTAGGAAGTTTTCTAGAGTAATACATGTTATCAGGCATTTTACTCATATATTTTAAATTGGACCAAGATGCCACAAAAAAGTAAAAATTAATGTATAAGTTAGATTGTATATACTGTTTGATCTGAATAATTTCTAAACAAATAATATAATAATATTTAGGTATATGTAATAAATAATAATAAACAATTAATTAATTAAATAATATGTTTATTTTATTACCTATGGCTTTGTAGTAAGTAATCTCTTAAAATTTATAGAAAAACATATTTACCAATTTGAACATCATTTTAAAACAGTAGCCTGTTTTATAATTTAGCTTTTACAATGCATTGATGACATTAAAAATATATTTTATTAATTGTTTCCGTAAATAAATTTATTTTAAAATAAACTTGTTATTTTTTCGTTATAAACGTTTTCCTCCATCAATTAATTTATTCATAACTAAATAATTGCACATACACTCCTTAAAATAAGGCCAAATATTTTCTTTCATTTGCCTTACGAATATAAAGGTTTATATAATTAAAGGAATGAACAATGTGAAACTATTATTGCACTGTTTGTGTTAATGCACATGACTCTGATAACTTTTACTATAAAGTTAGAAAATGCTTTGGGGTTGATTTAACAAACGTTAATCATGGTATTCTAGAGGGACTTAATTAGGGGACTTATCTTCACATAGAAATTCCTTCGAAATCCCTTGTTGGCAGTGTGAATCAGCCGTTTAAACTGTTGAGCAACTTTGTCTCTGCTGTTCCTTTCTATAATATTCAGTTCAGAAATTGTTCTAATCATAGTAAAGGTATTTTTAATATACTGCCAAATGTTTCATATTATTGAGGAGTGTTATGTTCGTTTCTTAAATACTAATATTAATAATATAACCATTGATTAAAATAAATATATATTTTTCATGGTTTCCGTAGAAACAATTATAAAATGTCTTAAACAATAGTAAATTTATAGAATATCCCTCCCCTATCTGGTAAGGCCTACATACAATAATTAATCCAATATAAAGGTATTTTGGTGCACAAAAATATTTTACTAAAAGGTAAGTTTTAAGAATAATTATTATTATTATTATTTTTTTTTAAGTAGCCAGCCTTTTTCGCCTACTTTCCATAGTCCGGATCAGTCCTCTGCGAATGCAAAAGTAATATTGTGAGCACCTACAGTCAGCTAAATTATACTAATAAACGTACTGAGCAGGGCGCGGATTGTAACATACGTCATCAATATCATATTTCCAAAACCCATTAACCTCTTGAATAAATACCCCCCGTCGCAGCAGACCTGCGTACTCAGCGAATTTCCAAATTACTAATATTAATTTTGACCAGCTAAACTTGTAAACAAAATTTCATCACATGCTCATAGTTAGGGAAATAAATGTCTATTCTCCTTAAGATAAATATAGGGAAAGAGTATGCAGGTATGCTGCCATGGGGGACACTAAAAGTAGGTTTTTAGCATAGAAAAAATTTATTTCGACCATATAAAGCCATATAGTAAGTTTACGTATGGAAAAAAAAGTAACATGGTCCCGGGCACCATGAGACCTACGGTAATAGCTTATTCCCTAAGGGAAATTCGCTAAAACAATAAAATACTCCCCGTCGCAGCACACCTGCGTACTCAGCGAATTTCCAAATTAGTAATATTAATTTTGACCAGCTAAACTTGTAAACAAAATGTCATCACGTGCTCATAGTTAGGGAAATAAATGTCTATTCTCCTTAAGATAAATATAGGGAAAGAGTATGCAGGTATGCTGCCATGGGGGACACTAAAAGTAGGTTTTTAGCATAGAAAAAATTTATTTCGACCATATAAAGCCATATAGTAAGTTTCATCAATATCTGTCCATAAATAAAAGAGTTTGCCTATTCTCCATATGATTAACATGGGAAAAGAGTATGCAGGTTTGCTGCCTTGATAAGTACAAAAACCAAGATTTTTTACCTTAAATGGACGAATCTTAACCAAATGAAGCTAAATACTAAGTTTCATCCAAAAAATATTGGTTAATAAGTGAAATATTAACACATCCTTATTCTCCATAAGATTAACATTGGAGCCCCAAAAGACAATGTACTGTCTTTAGACTTTGCAATATCTCGGTAACCAATATAGATAGAGCAAAGCTTCAAGATACTAAATTGTTTGTTTTTTTGAGCTAAATCCAATGGTCAAAATAAAAATTTAAATTTTTTTAAATTTACATATGAAAAATGCAAAAAACCCATTTTTGGGGTACAAAACCCCCCAAAACTACCCCTTCCGGTAGGTCGATATGTCTGGTTTTCGAACTCATCCGAATAAACGTAGGATTACACATCTCTACAAAATTTGGTGTCGATCGGACCATTTTTACGAGAGTTATCGTGTCTAGGGACACATACATATATATATATATATATATATATATATATATATATATATATATATATATATATATAACAAAAGTTTCATAACAAAAATCAGCTGATAACTGTAGATAAAACCAATGTGTTATATCTTTAAAGGAAAATTATACCAAAGTGCAGCACCTTCGGCCTGGCGAGTGAGCGGAGCAAACGAGCTTTGAATGCGAGCGAAAGTAATATTTTACCGAGCTTAAGCTCGGCCTCTCTAGTACTATTTTTATAAAAAACAAAAACTTTTCGAACGAAATTAAAATTTAATTCTCAGAACTAAACCTATATACATCGATATTTTGATTATGCCTTTGTTTAAAATCAACCTCAACTGCATTTCACCATGGGCCAATAAGCTTGTGCGGTGATCTAAGGTCAGCAAGGTCATGGCGATAAGTCACATAGAATCAAATACAATTGTCAATTACTCTAATATAAAGAATCAATTACTCTAATTGTGAGGTTATTAATTAAGTTATATGTGGTGATATACGTTTTTCAAGTTTAATTTTTGGATTAAGATTGATATTTCAAGTTTCTTAACAAAGTAATAATTGGTAGCGGATATTGTATTCTCCTCATCCAATAATAACAGTAATTCACAGATATAGGTTTAATTATTTACATATCTTTGACTACTCTTCTTATTTGAGTAAACATGCATACGAACAAATTTGGTTTTAACCTGAGTTGATTATATGTTGCGTGTAATATGCATTTTCAGTTATGTTCATTTTTCCTTTTGAAAAAAATTACGTTTGGATTAAAAACATCGACGGATAGTATGATTTGTTTAAAGCTTTTCATGTTACGTTTCATAATATAAATAGTGTAAATCTAAAGGTTTGTTTGTAATTCAACGAAACTAATTTGCACAGTATTTATGTAATTACTAAAAATGTTGACCATCTTGTTTAAAGATGCTATCTTAATGTAAGTGCAAAGATAGATTAAAATGCATAAATTCCTTAGCAGTGTTAGACGTATGTTATAAAATTATTATGTCAGTCAGATGAAAGAGGGGTAACTGAATTACTCCATTTATACAGCTGCTGTAATCACAAGTTGAGGGAGTGTATATATTTGTCACGTGTAAAATATTTATTTAAGTAATTGATACCACATCAACTAAAATTTTTTCGTATTAAGACCGGTGGATGAAATTCAGTATAATTACGTAAAAAACTTAACTATCTATAAATATGTTTAGTAAAATGTTTTGACTCTTTTGAAGCTTGAGAATACATAATACAAACTATTAATCTGAAATAACCAAATTGGTAATACTCAACTTCAGTATGGGCTCAGAGCTTTGACATTTCTGGGCTTTGGGTCTGTAAACTGTCACATCAAACTTTCCCTGACGGCAGCGACACCTAGTCCCTTGTGTTTGAGTAACAATTTAACTGAAGCAAAGCTAATAAAGGTGTAGGGGCACTTTATAACATCTCCTCAACAAATATATAATTTTTTTAATATACCAAGTGAGTTTGTGTTTCTAAACCTAAATGTAATTCTCTCTCTTGTTGTATCCTCGACAGTACAATGCATTAAGGTTCGGTTGGATTCCATTAGAAAACATCTCATAGCAGGTTAAATGGTATATTATTGTATTATTTTTTCTTTCCATTAAAAGAATAATATATATTATTATTATATAAATTTTAGGTTTTGACCACAAAAACAAAATCATTATTACAGCCTTCTACTTTAATTAGACAAAGACCTCATGTGTTTACAATCAGCTAATGCTAAAGTAAAAAACCTGCTAATTTAGAAAGTTTTACTTTTATTTGGTACAAGCCGCATGAAAATCGGTCCAGTAAATTCTCAGATGAACTGGCTAAAAATGTTTTTTTTACGTTACTGTTTTAAATAGTTAAGTGCTATGTAGATCTTTATACGTTGATCTACATCCTTAAATTAACCACGGTTTCATGCAATTCAAAGCTTGGGTATTCCAAAAATAAAGACAATATCTGTCGTGTAACCTTTTATGCACATAAACTTATGAAACACAACATAAAAAACATTATAAATACCAAGACAAAATATAATTACAACACTATACATATCAGATTAAGTATGACGTTTGAAATATTATGAAGATCTACTAAAATAAATTATACACTTGGTTTTATATACAAAACTAAAAGTGATACTGCTATCTGTTTTTGAAAACTTCAACTGATATGTGTTATGTATTAGACGTTATTTTAAAGATATAATATGAAATGGATTAATTATAAAAAGTTTTAGTTAACTCAATACAATAAAATATGACCTATTATCACAAACCTGATAGGAAATTATAAATAAAAGGTCACACGACAAATATTGTCTACATAGACGTTCTCTTATCATTCAGGAGAGCTATAAAATTATTTAAGTAAATTATATTTTCAATTTCAAAGAGTGTAACATTTGTTGGGACACTTTTAAATTAAGGTCGGTGATTAATTTATATCTTAACAAAGCTGAGGTCAGTGATTCTATAGCATCGAAATCCGCAACCTAACGATTCTCTGAGAGCTACAACACTGTCGCCATATGGCGTGTGATCTATGAACCAGCGGCAGTTGTAAATGATCTTGAAGGCGGTGACGGTGATTGACATTATTTGTCTTGGGAAAAAACCTCAAGTATGGCACTAACGACGTTAAATGCTCCAGGATAATGATAGGATTTTCCAGAGGAGTTTCGAATGATTCAAAACAGTATTTATGTGATGAGAAAATATGAAACTATGAACGTTATAGGGTTAATTTTTAAAATATGTTGTTATAAAGTATTAAATAATAATTACTCTCTATAAACCAGCAATTTTATTTCAAATTGTATTACGAAAATTAACATACTATCGCTAAATGTATTTGAAATAAAATCCTATTTCATTAAAGGTAAATATTTACTAGTTGTTTAATTTTTCAACACGTAATGTTGAATTGAACTGTACAAATAAATTATATTCGTTATCTCTATTATATATACAGTATATTACAAATGCTAGAATAAAAGATAGTTTTTTGTATTCCCCCTCCCCAAACATCATCAGTTCCTTTCCATTAGGTTTCACACTCTGCCTGACCACACTTGGACAGGCTCAACATAATTTCGTGAAACTGTCAATCGCTTTATCACGTGTTGGTTGGGAGAGGAAAACCTACTTATATTGAAAATATTCGTATTTATATATTTTAGGTAATAGATAATTATTTAAAAATACTAAAAATATTTGTTTTTATAGATGTTAATTTTTTTAAATTTACAGTGACTTCAAATTTGAATAAAAATATTAAGCATTTGAATATTGCCAGTTTTACCCGTATTAGATTAAGTAAAAGGATAACTGCTCTTTGCTTGTCAATTTAATTTACTTTTGTTGTACAATAGTATCATGGTAATCAGGCTTTGAAATTAAAGACGACTATACCTTTTCAAATTTAACCACTGTTTCAAAATTAATGGTTTAAAGTAGCATTATTTGACATTTTTTTACTTTCGTTGTTATTTAGTTCCCTTGATGGCAACCCATAAAAACAACTTTTAAGTATAAAAGTTTTAAGGATAGTTTTAATTAAAAAAAATTTTCCTGGGGTTGAGGCTGTTTCTAAACTTATTTTTGGGCTAACACGCATTCAAACAAAATGTTTAAACAAATTATAACAGATAGATTTCCATAGTGGAAAATTCATCGCCACAGACACTCCTCGCACCATATTATGGGATATATATTTGAATATGGAAATATACTAATCGAGCCTAATCTAAATTATGGTCACTAAATATGAAAATTGAGTGATAAATTAATAAATTGACAATAAAATTTTCAAATTAAATGTTTTATTCCTAAGCAAAGTGTGATCTAACATTAAAAAATTGAAAACAAATAAACAAAAGGTCATACCCATAATATTTCAGAAAAATATATCTTAAAATCATATTTTTAACTGGAAGAATCATTAAAAATGTCATGAACAGCTATATAACTAAGTTATTAAGTTATTAACTATTAATTAAGTTCAAAATGTTTATATTGAGAATACTGAAAGAATCTTAGATAAGAATCTTAGATTAGAGTTTTAGATAAGCATAATGTGATAATTACCTATTTACAAACATAACAAAATTTTGTTCTCATAATTTTAATCGACTTTCATTAATCGATTTGAATTGATTTTTCTTTTTTGACTACACAATAGTTAATCAACTAATGTTGAACTAAACATAAAATTGTTTAATTATAAGGCATAAATTTTTATGCCTTATGACATACATTGACTAAATCTGCATTACCAATAAAGCGCCATTGATAAAATATATATGTTTTCGTTTGCAAGAAAAAAAAGCATAGCGAATGATTCTATTATGCAATGGTTTCTTCTGAAATCAAGCAACACAAGGATGTAGTTAAAGTTTACTGAGATGCATAATTTAGTAGGTAGTGAAGCGGGAAGTCGACAAAGACGCCGTACAGAGACGCCAAAATGAGTAGTTTGTAAACCAGATTGTAACATATAACACATGTGTTTCAAGAACTGAAATAAACACATTCCTTGCTTAGCTACTTTTAAGGAATTCTTATGTAAAAATACAGGTTGATTGATATTTGTGCCAGCTATTTCATTAAAACTAATTAGGGCATCAGAAAAAGTTAAGGAAACTAAAATTGATTTTGATGTTTTGATTGTAAAATCTAGTTTGTTCCATAAAAATGATGGCCTCTTAAAAGAAACATAATGCCAAACCTATAGTAAGCGTAGAAAATCGCTGAAAGAATGAAAGTTGTAAATCAATGTCAGGCCTTTTAACTTATTTTAATCACTTTTCTATTTTTCGTAGAAGCAGCTGATAGCCTTGTATCACCCTTCATAAACCTTTTTTTCTTTTTCTGTTTTTATTTATTTATTTTTTTTTATAAAAAAGAAGCAATTAAAATATTGACTTGTGTCTTTATGTATTGATTTCTATCTTTAGGCTAGCTGTTTCCCGTCACGGCTTCGCCCGTGATTGAATTATTTATTGTATAACTAATCAAGCTCGTTCGCTGCGTTTACTTGGTGTCACGCTCACCTTATATATTATAAGGAATCGCTGGAGTACCTAAAATTAAAATTTTCATTGAATTTGTTTCTTAGCAACCAATAAAAATCGATAAATTTGATATTTTCACATTGTTTTTACAAACTATTGAATGCCCTCTGGGTCCGAGCCCTTTGACAGATTTGCACCAAACTTCACACAAACCATCCTTGAATAAGGCTCAATAATGCCTGAGGGTTTCATTACAATCTGTTGAGCGGTTTTGGAGTCCAGAGGCAACTAATTTATATACACATTTCTTCTTATAAAGAAGTAGATTTACACATAAGATCAATGAGAAGATTTAGAAAAAAATAAAATGTTGTTGGGATATGTCTTTTGTATTGTCAACATATTTGACAATAGGAAAAAGGGCTTTTGATAGAAAGCTGAAGTAGGATTTAAGGAACTTTTGGGAAAATACTCTACTTATCACGACGGATATATTGTAAAACATAAATATTATGCAAATAAATAAATAAACTAAATAAACTAAATAAATTGTAAACTAATCAACTGACAGTGCTGTGGCGTCAGAAGCTTGTCCTTTTTGTTTCGAGGCAGGAATTGAACCTGAACCTGCTTTATAACAACCTACATCCGCAACCCTGAGCTTCAACTTAGCGAAGAATAAGGTGATTTACTAATTTTCCATGGGAAATCAAACAACAATTTTCTTACATATACATTTTAATATCTGTAACTCATTTTTAACAATACAAAATATACTTAAGTTATAACTTTTATAAAATGAATAATATGTTTTTGAGCGCCAAACCCGATTATTATTTCATCACAATTAATTACAGTCAATTAACAATCTCATAAACAATTTTCTGTTCGTACTTGATGGTGTCGCTAAGTTTAACTAATCGATCTTCTGTTTGTAACCTGTGCTATTCGCAAGGGAGTTAATTAAGGGCCTTATCTAAATACATGGACCGGTAGCGTAATTGAAGCCTACGGTAATTTTGTAATAAATAAAAATAATACAAATTTGGTAAATAATATAAACATATCCCAAATTGTTACGCTCAAAAAATTCAATATTAATTTTTCGATTCTCGCCTTTTTTGTTTGGTCATAATAGAATTACATTTATTTCAACTAAGAACTCTTTATAATAAACGGAAGTATCAAAGACTGTTTTATAATTTAGAAAATATATAACGTTACAGCGATTTCGCAAACTAAAGTTTTATCTGAACATTGTATGACAGATGATCTACTCTATAATGGCATCAATAAATCCAGTAGTTTTAAATACTTAAAATTATGTATACGAAAAGTGAATATTGAAGTTGCACTTATGCATTCTGTTGGCACATTGAAAATATGTGTAGGTGAAGTTTGGAACGAAGTTAGCTTCTTCAGCGCCGCCAAGGAATCACAGTGTGAAGTATTTAATGTTTACTGAGGTGAAAAATGCAGCCCTAGTGAGGCGGAGACTCGCCGCTCCCTGTTCAACGTGTGAAGCAGAAAACAAGCTCAAATGCATAATACATGTTAGAGTTTTCAGAGGCATAAATTTGTTCGTTAAAAATTCATAGGAGACAAACTAAATTAAGCTCAAAGTTGTAACTAATAATCCTTATGTAACGTTCACAAATTAATTTAATTACATTATTTAAAAAAATAGTTGTACTTTTTCATACATATTTTGAGTTTACTTTAAAAATTCTACAAATGGACTTAGAAAAACATTATACAAGGGCTGTTCAGAAATAAAATTAATTTTATATTTGGAAATATTAGGAGTGAATTCTGAGAAATGGGAGGATCAGCATTGCTTGTAAGGACTCTTTAAAAAAGTATCTTTAAATCGCAGAGGAAGCCTCAACGTTAAACGTATAAGTTAAGTGTGGAGTATATTCTGTGGAACCTACATATCTAAAGTTACATCTTCCATTTCCTGTGAAATGTCCTCTTTGAATTACAAATCCCCAATAGTGCGAAGACTTCAAGACGGCATTTGATTAATTCAATACGTAGATTGTCATTCAAAGTGGAATTCATGGTATCCAATGTCAACGGCCCTATAGCTTGACACGTTCGTTACAATTGGAAGGGGTTTTAGTAACTAAACCCAACTCCCTCTGGTTTTGACATATTGTATTACACAAGTTCCTTTGTATATGGATCACGGCTTGTTTATAAACTGAAGGTGAGTTCAGATTCGAAGTCACTTATGGTGTCAATTCTATTAAAGTAACTTTATACATGATTATCAAACTAATATCTTTAACAAAACAAATAGATACAGGAATACTTGATTTTATTCCCTTCTTTGTGACGTTTATCTTTAATTGTACGATAAAAGATGTTAAGTATAATATTACGATGTGTGTTGTACAAACCTTTCAGAGTTCAATTACCAAAAAGTTCTAAATGGCATATATGTAATTTATTTGTGTTTATGAGTATTCCAACGATGTTACCTTACTTACCATTTATCATTAGACCAAACAAAATAATTATGTAATAAAAATTCATATTTATGGGGATTTTTAGGCCTATTAAAAATTGTTATCTAACAGTTTCATCGAATGCTTTGGTCATCTTCGTCAGATACATTATTATTAGGCCTAAGCATCAGACAAATAAATAAGCCAAATAATCCACAAGTCCATTATCTTAAATTTAAGAATGGTCTATGCAAGCCTTAGAGCAGAAATAATTTAAATATTTTCATTCAGTTGCTGTATGATATTTTTTTTCAATTTTGATGAATCTTGCAGAACTAATATGTTCTATATGAAGAGTTATTGTAATTGTAGTTATTAGAATTTTAATTCCAATTTGGTATTATACACTTTTATTTGTTTTGGTATTAACAACAATTGACATCATTGTTTCAAATTATTATTCATAAATTAGCAAAATTATTTAGGGAATGTTAGGTTTAAATCCTGATCCCTCTATGAATATTTTATTCTCAAAGATAAGAAAAACTGGTTAGAGGCAATAACTGATGCCATGCTTCATAATTTCATTCAAACAAAATTTGGACGACTGTAGTTTAATAACAGAAATCAATACTGTATAATGTTTTCTTCTTAGAAGTGTTGTCATTACAAATTTATAAGGTGTCTTTCCAGCTTAAAATTACGAAACATTTAAAATTAATACGTACTTATTATGAAACCTAGCGTCATACATCTCCTATTTATACATTATGAGAAATAAATTCGATAGTCACTTTCTTATCCTTAAAGCATAAAATTATTAAAAGAAAGAAAAGTTTATTATCTACCGGCTTATCCTTTACACAATATATTTTCGTGAAAATGATTGTGTGTTAACTTAATTATTAACTGTTAATTTAAAATAATTGTATATTGTGTTAACCATTAAACTGTACTAGTAAACTACATTGACTAATCCTGTAATGGACCAATTAAATTTTGTCGTGCTATACATAACGCTACAAAAACAATTAAATGCATTTAATCACAATAAGGGGAGGTTAAAGCTAGAGGGGAGTTACTAATTTACATGAAACACAGAAAGGGCCTAGTCAGATCCTCAGAATACTACAACCATCTGTACATAACTACAGGTTAGGCTTACAGTGTGCCTAGTGTAGGACATCACAGACTATCGTCACGCATCTTTCAATTTTACATTAAAATGAGGTTTACAATAATTGGAAATCATGTTATGGAATGTAACAAGTTAAATCGACTAATACGATATTATTCAATTAAATAATGTTAATAATTAATTAAAAATAGTTTAAACTCGTAAACTGACACACCTTCTAAGTGTTTTATCATCACGGGAAAAGCGTTGATGGCAACAGCCAAATTCAAAAGTAACATGTTAAATGTTTTGCCACCCAGCGATTTAAAAAAAAGTAATAGGGTATTTTTTACTGGGTATTAATATTAAAAGTGGTATTATAACTTGTTATGAAGTCATGAGTAGCAAAAATTGTTACATATTAAAAAAACCAAGGTGAGGATTTTGGATAGAAACAATAAGTCTACTTTTATGATTTATCAGTTGGTTTTAATTTCCTCTTTGATGTCAAATTAAATGTCATAAACGCACGTGTGACTCTTTTTTCATGGTTCTTATGTATCTTACAATACAAGAGATTACGTATCCTTGGTCAGTGTTGCAGAGTCTATGAGGCCACAATTCACACACCTGAGCGATTCAGATCCACAATGTGTCCAATGTTGTATGGGTGAGCGGATAAGGCGTATCCAACTGGACACTATTTGCCTTTGATCTCTCTCTCTCTCTCTCTCTCTCTCTCTCTCTCTCTCTCTCTCTCTCTCTCTCTCTCTCCCTCCTCTCTCTCCCTCCCTCCCCCTCCTTGCTTTCCAACCCGCGAAATCATTAGACATTTGAACGTAGAAATGAACTGACGAAATATGTTTCATTAATAATATTTAGTTCGAATACTCTTTTAGTTTTTGACCTTTAACAGAGAGCCAAGCATCTATCTTAAAACCCCCATATTGTAAGCTGAGTTGAGAGGACAAAATGAAAACTGTCTTGTTGTTACTAGTTGAACGATTTAAATGTTGTTTGGTCCCAAAAAAATACTACTGATATCTTAGATAATGTTTATTTGAACTTGCTTACTATTTACTTCATTTCATTACTAAATCGTATCACAAAAATGAAATTTCTTCTTTATGACCTTAGTTGTAAATTTTTTTGTATACTATTTATCATGTGAGCCTACATTTAATTCGTTGATATAAAATAAAAAGTAAATAATAAAAATTCGTTCTTGTCCTTCAAATAAATTATTTTAATATTGTGTCAAACGACGGTGAATAGTAGATGAAATCTCGGTCTGCATTGCAAATGAGTTACTACGTGCCATGTTTTTGTATGTTAACTATCTTTATTTTATTTTATATTTACAATCCTCAATTGCAGTCAACATTAAAAACATGGCACGTAAACGTAGCACATTTGCAACACTGACCGAGAATTCATCTATTGTTTGCCGTTGTTTCACAAAATATTAAAATAATCTATTTGTAATAGTCTTGAATATTGAATTCATAATTTTAAAAGCTAATATTTTAAACTGGTGCTATATTTTACCTAACTAAGTGTTAAGGTGAACTGTGAAGGCAGAATGCTGAAGGTAATATTTAGAGGACTGAATAATTCAGGCACTAACTTGGTTTTTGCCTCCGGGTGGGGAATACATGTCTCGAGCCAACTTGTCCCGGATCGCATTTCAAAATCTTGCTATGCAACACAAAGAGAATTGTACGGTGGGTTTTGTAGTCTATAGGAGATGTTAGGTGTTAGAAAATGTAATTTGTAATAAGAGTGTTGATAATTAATACTGAATTATTTTATTTTTAATCATACGGGGTAAATACCGTTTTATTATGTCAACGTATCCTGGAAACGGTATAATATCTTTGTAATTATGCAAATATCAAAACGAAAACTGTACAAACTGATTTTCAATCCCAACGTCTTCTTTAACAAAATAATTATTGACTTTAACTCTTCAAGGGTCCACTAGGAGTCAGAAGCAAATATTATATGTTAGCATACCACGAGATGAACATCAAATTAAAGTTTTCTATCAATAGAGAACAATGCTACAAATCTGTCCTTAAATGTCAGACATCTGTCCTAAAATGCCAGACATTAAAATCATACTGCTGAAAACAAAAAATGCAATAACTCCTGATACAATCGACTTTTTGAGGTCGGCTTTAAGGCAATTTGATCATAATGCAAAGTACATCTCGACTTATGTTTGGTTTATTTTTTCTGGCTCTTTTAGACCAGAAGGTCTCCTCTCTGAATGTTTAAGGTCATTTTAATAAGCTTTCGGGATTAAATTTTGAGCTAAAATACAGTTTGCAGTTTTAGTTTTGCTAGTTAAATAATCTCTAAGATACTTAACCATTTCAATACTTTTCTTAATTCCTGTATAATAGCAAGCTTGTTAATAATTTTCATAGAACTTACATATACTACGTTATATACCTCCAGGTGGGAATGATATATATTATAACCAAATTGATGAAAAGATAAATTAAAAGGAACTACAAGAAAACATAAATGTTATAAGGATTTATTTTCTGCTTTTTTCAAACCAATACACAAAGTTCTGGAATATAAAATTCAATCACCAGTGGAATATAATTGGATGAACGGATCGAAGAGGAGTGAATCCTCATACATGACTGTTAACAACCTCACTGTAGTGACAAACCCCTATTTTTTGGCTCACGATTACGTTCGCAAAAAGCCTCAGATCGACTTCAAACTTTCACAGTAGATTTTAGGCGTAATTTTTAAGGTTCAGTTCGTTTCTGGAGTTATTCTGTTCAGTAATAAAGTAATGAGACGTAATTTTCTTTCCCATAAGAAATGCATTGTGGGCTGTAAATAACGGTGTTTGTGTTACCCAGCTTACGTTACCTGGTGCTATTTTTGTTTGTTGTCTGACATGGAGGAAGCATGTGTTATGGAAATTATTTTTGCCCATTGATACTACAATAAATACGGTCAGGTAATAGTCATTTTTGTTATTTATAAAATATTTTAAAGTAGTTTATAAATACTAGAAAGTTAAATTTGGCATTACTAATGATAATAAAAATAAAAAGATTTTTAAAAATAAAAGTTGTAACAATCATTATTGTAAAGACAAACCACTAATAAAATCAGTGATTGTCAGATCCAGACGGCGATTATGGCACTGGCACGGCACGAAAAAGTTGTTTACTGTCACTGTGTCACTCACTTCACTGTTCCTGTCCCAGTCCGTGTGTTAGAGGTTAGGTTAATTCGCATCAGTTTTAAATACATGAGTATTCCAAAAATGTGAGTTAAGTCTTGAAATGTGTTTAAAAAAAATTATATCTTTAATGAAAATTGTGACACCCCTTTTTACATCAGTAAGTTAGTTCTTTTTCTATTCATGTTCTTATGGCTAGGTACCTTGGCTATTTCCCTTGAAATGTGTTTTATGGAGTTTATTCCTACAATGCAACGTGGTATGAAACCCCTTTAAACAAAGGTTTCAATAGTTGAGGGTTAGGTCCAAATGCAAACTTTCAACCATGGCAAGATGTTTAAAACCAAGATTATCTCTATGATTATGGTAGGGTACAGTAGAGTAATAGCATTAGCAATATCACTTTCAAATTTTCAAATAGGCCTAAGTGTATTATTTCCATCTCTACAATGTCGTACCAATCAGTATTACAACAACAGCAATAGCATAACTTAAACCTACCGTACTACTTTAAAAAGTCCTATGAATAGGCTATGACTCAATAGAAGGCTAGGCTTGTAGGGTGTTATATTCGGCATCAATGTATAGGCTTAATTTATTGTCATATTAGTGTCCAATCACAATTTAAGGGCCCATCGTATGCTAACTACCATGTAGGCCTACGCCTACAGTAAGTTTATAATATTACTCCAACTAGACAACAAAAGAGACATCCTAGGCCTATATTTCAGTCTTACTAAATAGGCACCTTATTCATCATACCGGTACTTCAAATTCAAAACTCAAACAGTAGATGCTCTCTTAATCAACCTCTACATAAACTTAACCAGACTATGGTCGGATAACAAAAAAGGTCGGTTAACCTAAACCAATTAATACCTTAAATATGTGTTAGGCCCCTACTAGTAGTTTATGCAACGGTTTTATTATTAAGTCTTTTAAGCCACGAGTAGGATGGATGTAGGCTAGGTTAGGACACAAGCAAAGCAACTGTGCTAAATATCTCACGAATGGCTTAATGCTAAATACAATCGTTGGATACACTAATTTTGGTGGGCCCTCTACTTACTGGGGTCTAGAATGACATCAACTTAAATTTTGTTAATTATTGTAGTAAACACGTCTAAAATTTGTAGGTTATAGATGTTCACACATCCAAAACGTAGCCACACAGATTTGGCAAATTGTCATTCTCACTCTGTCACTCACACGATCAGATCACACTATTTTAAGGTTAGGCGCATAAAGCAACTCAAACATGAATTGTAATGTTATGTGAATTGCGAATTGTGTAATTCATATTAAAATACTACTTTCGTCACATGCTGACCTCTCATTGGTCTGCAATTTGTATTTTCATGTCAAATCTGTACGGTACGTTAAAAACGCCACTAAGCAATGGGTTAAATTTTTTTAAAATAATGTGGGCTACCTCTTTATTTTGAAATCATTATTGAAGATTATTGCAAGGTAGGGGCCGGCCATAACTTACGTCATCGCTTTTTGGCCTTTTTTTTGAACCCCACCCTCCCTGAAAACATCCTACCATCATAATTTGTCTGCCCCCCCCTCTCAGAAAAATAACATCAGTTTAACAAACCTTCGTTTGAAGAACAAATAATGATTTTTCTGCTTACCTTGGTCTGACGATGAACTCTACCGGATAAAAAACACTGACATATTATCGTAAATCTAAATTTAACTTCAGTAATAAGCCAAAATGACTCTCTCAATGGGAAAATAAACCATAAAACAATTCTTAAAATTGTCTAATGTATTTTCTTTGATAAGTTAAGTTAGTTATTTTGTAATAGTTGAACTGTATAAGAATTTATCGTTGTTTTAATGTTAAAATTTGATATAAAACATCATTTTTTAAATTACGTCATACCAAAGCTGACCCCCCCCCCTTGCACATCACCCTAACGTCATTTTCAATCTAAACCCCCTCCCTATTTTCAGATGACGTAATTTATGGACGGACCTGTATGATCAGTTAAAAAAAATTATTAATACAATATAGTAGGCCTAAATGGGAAATGTTGAAAATTGTTGCAATTATTAATTGTCAAAAACAGTTAGGCTATTAGGCCTATCAAAAACTTTAAAAAAATTGGCAAACACAGCATAGTAAATACTGCCTTCACAAAATTCAATTCAATTCATTTATTACAAAAGAAAAATAAATATACATTATATACAATTTAGAAACAGCATTAATGAATCCCTAAAAAGATGATAGGCCTAAGTCTGTGTATGGGGACGAGTTTGAAATCAGTTCTGCCAATGCTATCTAAGAATAAAACACTACACGTTCACTAATACAAATTTACATGGAACAGAAATGAAAATATAACAGAAATGATACTAAACTTAAACCTACTTTTAATATTATTGCAAAAACCATCAACTTGCTGTGGAAAAAAAATTATTAAGGCTTAGCCTACAGTGAATAGAAATTTAGTGATAAAGGGGAGAAAATATAAATATTTAGACCAACAGACTGAAATTGACTTGCTATGGACAGTATGGTCAACTTATAGTAAAATGTAATTTATTTTTAGACCATCGCAACATTGACTTGTACAACGGAAGTTTGTATATTTGTTGGTTATGGGAAAATGGCCAGTTAATCCGAAGGGCGATTTACCTGAGACTGGTTAAAAGAGCTTCCACTGTACTTGACCCCAACATTTTTTATGCAAGGTTGAGTTAATCCTACCATAGGCCTACCGGTACCTATAATTAAAAGATATCAAGCTTATACAGGAACTTTATGTATAGGAGTAGCGGACACCCTTTGCCTTTTTCACTTAACTGGCAACTTCGGAACTAGCTTAGACTACAACTGGATAACGTATTGGCCAGTTAAACTGAAGTAGACTACCGGTACTTTTAAAAATGTCAAATTACTGGCCAATGCAATCATTTGTTGTCAAATAACATCAAGTATTATACATATTTAGAAGTAGGCCTACCGTTCACTCAAATTATTCTTTAGGCCTAAACTGACTTTAAAGTATATCATTTATTTTTTACTTTTATATAAATTACAAGTTGGCCCTCCACAAGTTCATTAGTATGATTAGTGTCCTCCATGCATGATTAGTAACTTGCCCTTAAATTTGTACTACAGACTTATGCTACACCATAACTTTTCATAGGTTAGGGGTCGTCCATAAATTACGTCATCTGAAAATAGGGGGGAGGGTCCAGATTGAAAATGACGGTAAGGTGATGTGCAGGGGGGGGTCGGCTTTGATATGACGTCATTTTAAATATGATGTTTTATATTAAATTTTAACAGTAAAACAAAAATTCTAACACAACTTAAACTATAATAAAAACAATATCTATAAAACACATTCGACATTTTAAGGCGTATTTTTATAGTTTATTTTTCCATTGAGAAAGTCATTTTGGCTTTATTTCTGAAGGTAAATTCAGATTTGATTAGTAATTTTTTTTAGTTTATCATGTAGCGTTTAAAAAGCATTATTTTTACTTAAAACGGAGGTTTGTTAAAAATGACGTCATTTTTCCGGGAGGGGGGGGGGTCAGACAAATTATCATGGTAGGATGATTTTAGGGAGGGGGGGGTCAAAAAATGGCCAAAAAGCAATGACGTAATTTATGGACGGCCCCTTAAAAGAAAATGGGCCTACAATTGAAATGAAAAGTACATCCAAGAGATCCATGACATATGTCTTACTCAATAAAGGCCTAATTTAGTATTCTTTTCTTCAGTAATGAAGGTACCATAAACCTTC
Source organism: Neoaliturus tenellus (assembly GCA_030545055.2). NCBI lineage: Eukaryota > Metazoa > Arthropoda > Insecta > Hemiptera > Cicadellidae > Neoaliturus > Neoaliturus tenellus. Next base: position 319,780,551 of record CM061531.1, read on the forward strand.
ACATTTACTTCCGAAGCCATTCGCTTCCACTTAGGGGTTTTGACTTTCATTATTCAATGGAAACAACTACATATAAGTTTTCAGTGCGATATTAACGTTCCGTATTTGATAGATAAATAGGTCTACTTCAAAAACAGTTTTTTTTCTGGTAAAACCAAACTGACAAAATTGAAATTATGTTTAAAATGGTTGGTTAAAAGAAAGCCATTTTTATGACAGAGTAAGCAGGTTAGAAGCAACTGGTTAAGAGGACTAAATTGTAATTATCTCTTGACAACTAATAGGTATACAGTAGAAACCCTCAAATTACACGTTCGTTGCGCGGGGCGAGAATTCTCGCCCCGTGTGGCTGGCACCACGTGCGCGGGGCGGGAATTGTCGTCCTTCTCCCATGCCAACAACCTTGCTTCAGTGTGAGCCCATTTACGTACCGGAAATGACGTCATGAAATTTGATATAAAATAGACGCCTAGACAACTTCTGATGACTTTTAAGCAACATACAACCAATCACTTAGTAACTAAACAAAATATACAAAAATGCTTCCGCAATTTTGGCGCGCAATTATATTGATTTTCAGCACTCAACGTGCGTTTATTAAACCTGTTCAACATAGTTTAGACCTGTATTAAATATGTGTTCCAATAATTACTATTAGGGTGTATTTAACAATGAAGGGTCTCATATTTGCCCAATCAATACTGGGTATTGACTTTGTAACAACAATGATTTACTTGCTCAGACGTTGTAATATCACCGAAATTATGACCGGACAAAAACAAGCAGTCGTTAGCGATGGAACTGCGTTTTTAATGGACATTATTACTGATGGTGTTCTGTCAATGAAGGCACTATGTATAAATGGGACCGTAATAGCAACAGAATTCATCTAGGGACCTAAAGTCTGTATTACATCGGTCTGCAAATCATCAAAAAACATAACGATAAAAAATATATCGCTAACACAATGTTTTGAAGGCATCCGATACCGAATAGTCCGGAAACCAGTAATTTATTTTGTTTGTTTTAGTGATATAACATGGATGAAGTTTACTCTTGTCTATTTCAGCCATAGGAAATGCCTGCAGCTAAACTTATTTTCAAAAGACCGCAGCCGAATCATCCGGTTGCCAAACAATCCAAGGATGGATTAGAGGGCTTCTATGTAGTATACAATATAACAAATTAGTGGGGCATGAAACTCTAAAAAAACCCCTTACACTACAGTAATTAAACCCCTTACCTTTCAAATAGCCATACATTCCATATTCCTGTCTAAATGAAATTTTACTATGTCATAAATTTTTGGCAATAAAAACTCAATACAACAACCCATTACGGAAATCAAAATTCTTAAGTGTAAAAAACAAAATGGTGGCTAGCGGCTTAACGAAGCATTTTAGGACATATGCTTATATGATTTTCTGTTTGTTTTTTCATGCTTGATTACCTGGAAAAGGTTGTAAAGGTGGAAACTGGACACCCTGTATATACAGGGTGAGTTTCCTAAAGTGATCCAATAGCTAACTTTTTTATTCTATATCTGACAGTATACTTTTATGGGGGACCCCTTTACTTTTTAATTTTGCTTTTAGGTATGTATTTCACTTTTCAAAATTTTTCGCCATTTTCCAATATGGCGGCCAACTTTAAAATTTCTTGTGGGACACCCTACATTTTATGGTGTTTTTTTTTTAATTTAAAGTAATTTTAAGACTTTTTATTCTTTGTCATTTTTCTCTAAACCTGACGGTTAGAGAGGTAGAGGCAATTAAAGTTCATTTTTAGTTCCATAAGAATAACATGAGGCAAACTTTATCTGCCTTATCTCCGAAACCATTGATTAAATAAAAAAATACTCAAGAATAGAAATGTCTGAAATTGATGTTTTAAAAACATTTCACTCATTTTTTATTTTAACGAATGTTTTCAGAGATATTAATAAGATAGTAAGAGAAATATATAAAATAAGAGAGTAATGAAAGTACTGGTAATAAAGGATCTTGAATGACAATAAAACTTTAAACCTTTTGATGTGGTTAATACATTCCATGTAGGTCTACTTAATCTTGTTATATGTGTTACTGTATATAGATATTATTTTTAAATAGCTTGGAACTAGGATTGCCGGTTTTTTGTAGCCGTTCATCCCCATACGCGCGGAACAAGCGTACTCCTAGTTTATTGCTGCTCATTGCCACCATAAATAATCCTTTATAAATTTTAATCACCGGTTTGTATTCAATTTCAAAAATGTGTAACGATTCCTTTGTTTCCATTTTACATTTACTAAATTAAAAGTAACTACGTAATTATAACGTAATTTAAAAGTATGACTAAGACTTGTTTCTACCAAAACCTATTTGTTTAAAATGGAAGGTGAACTAATTATGTTGAATTTTTCTTCTTCTTGTTTATTATTAAGAATAGTTTTTTAATTCTCTAATATTTTCATAGTTTGATTTTTCAATGTTGATAATCTAAACTAAATTAAAACGTGTGTGACATATTGAATTTTTTTAGAAAATTCACTACTTTTTAGGTCTAATAGGCGGCACACTACTAGGAAGCATTGTTAGAAAGATTGTAAAAGAAGTAAAATTAACAACAATATTGATCAATTTCATACCTATACTAGTTATTCAAAAGGTTCAACAACTTCGAAAAATGTAAAAGCTGATATATTTACAAAATTGTTTTCATACCTTCATAACCTCAACTGACTGGTTCGTAGTTAAACTGTTTTTAAATTTAGGCTGAAAATATGGATTTCATCCCAGTTGCATTGAACTATTGCTATACATTGAATAAATGGATTAAACAGTCGTTTTTACTTCTTATAAATACGAAGCTAAATGTAAAAAAAGAAAGATTATCCTATTTGGGACGAAAATCATTGAGAAAACAAGTTGAAAGTTGTTAGTTTTGTGAATTAGTTATTGAAAAAATTGAGCTTCACAACAAAAACTACTTAATTACATGGCTTATTTTTTAAGTCGGTCTCATTTAATGACCTTTTTTAAAGATCGTTATCAAAACTGCCCTAATACGTAACGTATTACTTTAGACCTTATATTGATGAAAGATGGTTTTTAAGACTAATGGTCTCTGGGGTCTCTGGGGGGTCAAGGGGGTATCACTGTTTGATTTAGGACAGAGGTGGGGGGCTCAAAGGTATAAGAGCATCAGTTAACAATGCATAATTGAATCAAGAAGCATGAATAGTGATGTCCTTAATGTTTTAAGACTAACCATTAATTTCTTAATGGTTTAAAAAGCCAGCGGTCTTGAAAATAATTTTTATTGTTTAAAGTGGTATTGTTTTAATAAAAGAGTGATGTTTTAATGTAAAAATTCGAGTAGTAAATATGAAACGAGAAAATAAGTTATTTTTGAAACTTGATACTCGGTGGGAAATTCTCGAACATTGAGGAAGGGTATGTGTTATTTATCTAAACACAATTTTAACTCGTGAGTGTAGCGAGTTTCTTTTGTAATGGTTTTATTCAATTTTGTATTAAGTATTTTTTCGGTAAATACTAATCATTGTTTCATTTTAAAGTTAATCATGACTTATTAACTAATTAATATTTTTACATAATTGCAAAAAGGGATTGGGATCAAATTTGATTTTATATCAAATAACGGCGAGGAGATAGGGTTAAATGGTAATCAATCAATATTATGCTTGTAGCTACATGTCAAGACCCCTAATCACAGACATATGATAAATCATGACCCTACGTACAACCGCTAACCGAACACTGATCCACAGATTAGGACTTTAAATTGGGTAAAAACTTTATAAGCTGAGAATTGGGATGTCATTGTATTATTTAGGTACAGGTTAAATTCTGGTTAAACTATTGTTCTGGGTTGATATTGATAAATGTTTTAAAATTTAATTTATTTTCGTAATGAAATGAATAAAAAAATGCCACAAATTTAGAAGATAAGCTAAGAAAACATTTTTCAAATAGTATTAAAAATTTTTACAATTTAAATATAAATATTGTCATGTCCTACAGTTTTGATAAAAATGTTCATCTTCGATTACTAATTTCAAACAGTTTAGAATTTTCAACACAAATGAATAGCATTAGTATTGTTTTATATGTTTTTCATTAGCTTTTTTTCAAGTAAAAATATGAATGATACCCGTTAGTTAAAACTACATTGAAAACCAACATTGTAAAAATTTATTTCAAGATAAGATAGAAATAGAAACGTTAATTTACTAACAAACGTTGGTATAATGCATTCTTTGAACAACCAATGGAATCACAGTTAATGTTTAAATATTGCAATAATGTTCATGGTTGTGCAAACTAAAACAAAATCAGTTTAGTAAGTACAAGTACGTTTATTAGCCAGAGAGTTTTTTGAAGCAAGGATATATAGTCAAATGTCCAAAAAACCAGGTTAATATGTAACGTTTCTTTACCCTGCTCAAAACAAGTCCAACAACTGACAGAAAGCGATGTTTTTTTGGAACAGTATCCAAACTTTTGCAGCCAGTGTTTTATCCCCACATAAAATTAGTCTCATTCAAATCAAATTACACGGGATGTTTGTGTAGCCTGCGGCTTGTTTGTGTCAGAATGCAACGTTTGCGTAAATAACGCTTTATATTTGTGAAAAGTTTTGTTCTTCACTAGCATTATATATTTTTCTATCATGCGGCAGAATAAAAAAACATTTCCTTATATAATATTAATTCCTAATTGAATATTAAAATTTTGCTATCTCAGGAGCTAAGTTTTCTTCAAGGTTTAACTTAATTAATTTTTGTATATGTTAGTTCCAATGAAAACACATTACATTTTCGTCCAACTACTATCTAAAGCCTTATTTTACTCCCTGGAATAGAGTAGTAAAGTACTACTTTCCATCCCATGTGTCTTGAATACTTAATTTTTCTACCTAGGAAAAACTTTACGAAAATTTTTTTTCGTACCACGGGGCTAAAGTTAGTTACATAAGAAAAACATTAAAAGAGAGATTGAAAAGAACATGAGCCACAGTCAGCTGTTGCTTATATTTGTTTCGTTACTCAGTGTTGACTAATAGCAGCTGTAGCTGCTGCTCACCTGCTGACCATTCTGTCAGCAGTGAGCAGCATCTCTAGTACTAGAGATGGCAGTGGCAGTGTACGTGTTTGTTTACACTTCGCTTGGGTAGGCTATTAACCTAAGAAGTCCAAAACATAAGTGTAAAACTTTTGACTAAGCTTAAATTATATTTTGTTTTTATCGTGTTCTTTAAAAATGATATATCCTACCTTGTGTGTGTTTTTTTATGTTGATGTGCCTGATCCAGCTTCACGGAGCAAGGGATCAAATGAAGGTAAAGTTAAATTATGTACGGTAGATCTATTAGGCCTAAATGTTATTCGTGTAGGAGGAGGAAAAATGTTGTGTGCATCAGGGGACTAAAGTACTTTTCTCCCTCAGGGAAATTGTCGCCCTCGGCTTCGCCTTCGGGCGACAACACTTTCCCTTCAGGGAGAAAACATTGTACTTTAGTCCCTAGAAGCACAAATAAATATTTTTTACACAATATATATTGCAATATGCTACATAATCTGAAAGTAGGCCTGTGATATGAGCAGTTTGATAAACCACTATTCCCACAATTAGTCGGAGGTTTGTTTTCATGGACACTAGTCCCTAGAAGCACAAATAAATATTTTTTACACAATATATATTGCAATATGCTACATAATTTGAAATGAGGCCTGTGATATATGCAGTTTGATATACCACTATTCCCACAATTAGTCAAAGGTTTGTTTTCATGGACACGCGAGTCGGGACTAGCGCTTCAACTTCTGTGTTGGCTATTGTTTGCATTACACCTCATGCATTAGTGCCATCGTGGGAGTGTGGCGGCAATGCCCATTGGCAATATTGGCATCCCTGTCTTCTGGGCTGAGGTAATGTTGGTAGCATTGTCAGCTTCAATGAACGTTATTGTTTGCATTACAGCTCATGTAATAGCGCCATCTACACGTGGGAATGTGGCATAAATGTCAACAAATCAGGTTTTAAAATATGTGTACTTTTTAAATAAAAGAAATAAAAATAAACTTTTTACTCGTATTCATATTCTCATGCTAAACTCTAGAACACCCCATATTAACAACAGGGTTACAATCCAGGTCGTGAATCGATACTGTCAGATGTATTCCAAAGTATGGATGCCGTAACAAGGATTGATTTTTTATGGGGAATATTTCGATACGTAGGAATTATTAGAAGCTGGATTGAAATTGTCCCGCAGTTATCTGAGAACATTAGAATTGTTAATAGTACGCAATACAAGGAGGGTGTGACATTCGAGAAGATCTTTAGGATTCAACAATGAGAGCGAATAAAAGAAAGCTAAAACATCATTGCACCTTAGGAAATGAACTGGATGCAGTAATTCAGGGTTCTTTGAAGTCTGCTTGAAACCTCCTTGGTCATGTGGTCTATCATTACGTTAGTAGTTTAAGTGAGATGGAACAATTTTTTTACAAGCATTGGCCTGGCAATGAAGGGAAGTTACACATTAAAAGTTTTAAAATAAGGTTACTACATAAACCCTTTTGCAAGTAAAATTTAATTGATCAATCAAGTTTAAATGTTTTTCATAACAACCCTCAGGTTTTTTACCTTATTGTAGTATTGAATGCCTTAGCCGTTGTATTTGTCTGGTTCAGTAAGAAAATCAATTTTTGCCTTGCCTCGAGAAATCAACAGGTTTTGTAGCTTTAAACGAATTTAAAACAGCTCATTACTGTACAGACTAATTAAAAATACATTTGTAGGAGCATAATACATAAGCAGCAGTTATTTATAAAACTAACCAGATAAAAAACAAATATATATTCTTTTACGAAGTCGAATTACTTTTGTTGCTTTGATATTTCGTGGAGCATGAGGGAATGTTATAATGAGTAACGTATGTAGCGGTCCTCTTTGCTGAAATTGCAACAGATCATGTCCACAGTGAAAAAATGTAACCTTGGTAAATGTAATCAACACTTTACCTTGTACATCCTCGGGGCTAAAATGTAATGAATACTGCTTTAGCACGTGGCATTAGGAACTCATTTTAAACGGAGCTTTCTAGACACTTTCCAAACGTCGACAAAATTTTCTCAGTTCTAAAGTTTATGAATTTGCTTCTAAATTGCAGTAGTATAATGCCGATAGTAGATTAAATACTTGTAGGATTAGATCTATAAATGTTCAGTATAATGTAATTTCAAATGTGTTATCTTAAATTATTATGTTATGTTTTGGAATAGTTGTTCTTAACTAGATTTCTCTTGTTCATTGTTATCTTACAGGTGGTGTTATTGCTTAATTAATTTTTTTAGTTACTTCAGGTAACATAAACAAATGTATAAAACAAACCCTTAGTAAAATTTATCTATTAATACGTCTAGTAAAGGACTGATTTAATTCCTAAAATTTATTTCACTTACTCGCGTCTTGGAGTTGAAAGGTTATTTTAGTTACTAGATCAATTTAATAAAATGTTTTTTTTTTTTACAAAAAGAAATTAAACATTATTTGTTAGTTAGGATGTATAAAATTATTCTACATGTACCATATTACGTGTACACTTCCTTTGTCCAAGAAGACACACCGTACAATTCTCTTTGTGTTACATAGCAAGATTTTGAAATGCGATCCGGGACAAGTTGGCTCGAGACATGTATTCCCCACCCGGAGGCAAAAACCAAGTTAGTGCCTGAATTATTCAGTCCTCTAAATATTACCTTCAGCATTCTGCCTTCACATTTCACCTTAACACTTAGTTAGGTAAAATATATCACCAGTTTATAATATAAGCTTTTAAAATTATGAATTCAATATTCAAGACTGTTACAAATAGATTATTTTGTGAAACAACGGCAAACAATAGATGAATTGTCGGTCAGTGTTGCAAATGTGCTACGTTTATGTGCCACTTCTCAATGTTAACTACAATTTAGGATTGTATATATAAAGTAATATTTACAAAGACAGTTAACATATAAAAACTTGTCACATAGTAACTGATTTGCAATGCTAACCGAGAATACGTATACTATTCACCGTTGTTTGACACAATATAAAAATTATTTATTTGAAGACAAGAACGATTTTTTGTTATTTACTGTTTTATTTTATATCAACAAATAATCAAATGTAGGATTACATGATAAATAGTATACAAGAAAGATTATGCAACTAAGGGCCTCAGTTAAAGAATAGATTAAATATTTTTTATTAATGAAATGAAATACATATTAATGAAGGTCAAATAAACATTATCGAAGATATCAGTAGTATTTTGTTGGGCTCAAACAGCATTTAAATTGTTCAACTAGTAACAACAACACAGTTATCATTTTGTCGTCTCAACTCAACTTACATTATGGGGGTTTAGATAAATGCTTGGCTGTCTGTTAAAGGTAAAAAAATTCAGTGCATTGCTACGTTCAACTTACCCGAAGAGAGAGAGAGAGAGAGAGAGAGAGAGAGAGAGAGAGAGAGAGAGAGAGAGAGAAGAGAGAGAGAGAGAGAGAGAGAGAGAGAGAGAGAGAGAGAGAGAGAGAGAGAGAGAGAGAGAGAGAGAGAGAGAGAGAGAGATCAAAGGCAGACAGTATCCAGTTGGATACGCATTATTCGCTCCCCCCATACAACATTGGACACATTGCGGGTCTGAATCGCTCTGAACCACTCAGGGGTGTGAAATAAGGCTACATAAACTCTGCAACACTGACTAAGGGGTATTGGGATACGTAATCTCTTATATTGTAAGATACATAAGAATCATGAAAAAAGTCATACGTGTGATTACAAAATTGAAATTGACATAGGCCTAAAAGAGGAAACTAAAACTAACTGATAAATAATGAAAGTAGACTTATTGTTCTAACTCGTTATAACAAAAATCCTCCCTGTGGTTCTCTTATATGTAACATTTGTTGCTACTCATGACTTCATAACAAGTGATAATACCACTTTTCATTTAATTACTCAATGAAAAATATCCATCTCTTTTTTTTGAAATCACTGAGAAGCGAAAAACTTCACATGTTACTTTTGAATTTGGCTTTTGCCATCAATGGTATTCTCGTGATGGTAAAACACTTAAAATGTATGTCAGTTCATGAGTTTACACTATTTTCAATAATTAACATTACCTAATTGAATGATACCGCATTAATCGATTTAACTTGTTACTCTCCATAACATGATTTCCAATTCATGTAAAACTCATTTTAATATAAACTTATTGAAAGATGCGTGACGATAGTCTGTGATGTCCTACACTAGGTACACTGTAAGCCTAACCTGTCGTTATATACAGATGGTTGTAGTATTCTGTGGATCTAACTAGGCCCGTTCTGTGTTTCATGCAAATTAGTAACTCCCCTCTGGCTTCCAACTCCCCTGATTGTGGTTAAATGCATTTAATTGTTTTTGTAGGTTATTTGAACTTATTTTTGACGTCCATTACAGGATTAGTCAATGTAGTTAATTAGTACAGTATAATGGTAAACAGAATATACAATTATTATCAATTAACAGGTATTAATTAGGTTACACATGTATTAACTTTAAATGTTTCGTAATAGTAAGCTGGAAAGGCACCTTATAAATTTGCAATGACAATACTTCTGAGAAGAAAATTTTATACAGTATTGATTTCTATTATTGAACTGCAGTATTCCAAAAATTTGTTTTAATGACATTTGAAGCATGACATCAGTTATTTCCTCTAAATAGTTTTCTTATCTTTAAGAATAAAATATTCGTAGAGAGATCCAGATTTAAACCTAAAATCTACTAAATAGTTTTGCTAAAATACAAATAATAATTATAAACAATGGTGTCAATTGTTATGAATACCAAAACCAGAATGCCACGAAAAGTAGAGGTTTGTTTTAAAATAGTGACTTCCTGTCTGTAAGCGTTACTTCTAGTACATTCTTCACATTGAATTTAATGTAATTCGATAGAGCATATCGGGTTTACCTATAATGGCATAATTAGTTTTTGAGAAATATTTAATTGTTTAATTTTTAAAATGGGTGTACGGGTGGTTCGGGACACCCGCTTTACTATATACTGTAAGACATCATGACTGAGAAAATGTAGTTTGAGTGTTCTTAAAACACAAAATAATTCTTTATAGAGACACATCTCAACTGAATCTTAGTGTGTCAATGTACATTGATAGTTTCTTCGTTAATACACGTGAAGACTAAAGTTTCGTTAAAAACCAAAATATGACATCAATATTTAAAATACAGGGTGTCCAGCTTCCACCTTACAAACTTTTACAGGTTATTGCCCACGTCAAAATAAGCAAAAAAGTTCCTATAAACATATGTCCTAAAATCCTTCGTTAACCCGCTAGCCGCCATTTTGTTTTTTACACTAAATAATTTTTATTTCCGTAACGGATCATTGTATTAAGTTAATATTTGGCATGAACCTTCACTATAACAATACCCATTTTCAATAAAAAAATTATTTTTTTCCAATGTGTATTTTCAAAATGGCGGCCATTTTAAAATTTTAAGCTCAAATATCTCACAAACGGTACATTTTATAAAAATGTTACAAGAGGCAAAAAAGTTGACAAATTAAATTTTCTAAACAATGATACCAAGTTTGTAAGGATCCAACAACAAATAACGGAGTTATTGAGATTTTTCTCTTAAAATAACCTAAATTGGCGTGCAAAATCAGTGTTTTTCTGCAGGAAAACCACAATAACTCCGTTATTTGTTGTCGGATCCTTACAAACCTGGTATTATTGTTAAGATAATTTAATTTGTCAACTTTTTTGTACAATGTAACATTTTTATAAAATTTACCTTTTTTGAGATATTTGAGTTTAAAATTTTAAAATGGCCGCCATTTTGAAAATACACATTGGAAAAAAAATAATTTTTTTTATTGAAAATGGGTATTCTTACAGTGAAGGTTCATGCCAAATATTTACTTAATACAATGATCCGTTACGGAAATAAAAATTATTTAGTGTAAAAAACAAAATGGCGGCTAGAGGGTTAACGAAGCATTTTAGGACATATGTTTATAGGAACTTTTTTACTTATTTTGACGTGGGCAATAACCTGGAAAAGTTTGTAAAGATTGAAGCTGGACACCCTGTATAAGAGCTACATTATTGCAGCGGATACTTGAAGACAATAATGGAGGCAAAGTGTTCATGTTTCTTTTGTTAAAACAATGTTTTAAAAATCCACACACATTCGAATAAGAAACAATACCACTTAAATCACATAACATATAAGACTGCACCGAATTCCTTTATATGATTAGTTGTGAGTTTGTATTATTGATGTATTATGATCATAGCTACGTTTAACCTACCATTCACCTGTATGTCATTTGAATGATAGATCAAAGCCGGACACTTTCCATATGGATAAGCCTTATCCATTCATCCATTTCAAATTGGATCCCTGCATTGTTCACACTGTGGTTACAGAAATTTTACAAAACTGACCAATAAGTACTTGTACATATAAAATCTTCTACATAAAACTTCTATATAAATACTGCTAGTATGAGTATGTAACACAAAAGAGGGTTTTTACATTTTAAATGTTTTGGGTATATAGCTATTAAAATTTCGAAAAATGTGAACAAATTTGAGCGATTGTAACGAATTTTTCGTTATGAATTTTAAATATTGCTATAACCTCTAAGTATAGGAATTTTATAAAGGAAAAAGCACCAATGAATTTAACTTTAGTTGATAGAGTTGGTATTTTTTAGGGAGAGAAAAACTAGTTAGTATGTCAAATGAGCTGCTTCAACTACTACTGAACTACTGCTGAACTATAAGTATGTCAAATGTTAAGCTTGAGGGAATTGATGAACAGTTAATGTACTTGATTGTGGTTTTATACAAAATAACTGATTATTTAACTACGGCACATGCTGTAATAATTTACTTGGAAGTCATCATAATTGACCTCTCAACTATTATACATTTTAAAAAGCAGCATTGAAAAAATACGCTTTTAGGTATTGAAATAACATTTAAATGATTTATCAACAGATAAATATTTGTAATGTAGTTTCAATGGAAAACAAGGAAATGCGATGAAGTAGAACAACATAGTTGTATACCATGAGGGAATAAAACAGCTTTTAGAGTTTGGAAAATTACTTTTTTATGGATTAATGAGCATTTTACATAACTATAGCTGACATTTTACTTAAGCTGGTATAACATTAGCTAGCATTCGATATAATTATACATGTGCATTTTTAATTTTCATTGGCATTCGACACAAGTATAGCTAAGGATATACGGCTAACTTGCAATTATAAACCATCATCTGGAACCATCAGTTTGCAGTATCTCATCGGACCGACTAGGCCCTCCTGTATTTCATGCAAATTGTCAACTCCCCTCTAGCTACAACCCCTACTGATTGTAATTAAATGCATTAAAATGTGCTTGTAGTGGTATGCAATATAAATTCAACTAACTATGTCAGATGTTTTTAATGGCCCTTCAAAACCAAATCCTTCCATAAAATGATGGTAAGTCTGTTACATAATTACACTATTTAGTTAATTATTTACAGTCAAATGGAGAATGGAACAAAAAATTATTACCCATTAATAACAATGAATGATGGTTAAGATTTATTATTTTTGTTTGTGTATTATTAGTTGATTCATACGTCATTTTTATGATCCATATGTTAAATTTAAACAATTAGTGTTACGCCTTTTAACTTAAGGTGTTTTAGAGCTGCATTTAATTCTGAAGGTTGCCTGATCATTTATGAGAAAAGTTAAAAGCCTTTTAGTAGTTCCCGAGGCTATTCACAATGAATAAAAACAAATTCATTAAAATGTTAGTTTTAAAGTTGTGTTAACATGTTTTTAAACTCATTAGTACAATTAAAAATGGGTTTTTATTGCAAACCGAAAAGCAGTATACTTTTGTATGTTTCTCAAATTTCTATCCTAACATTGGGCACATTTTTTTTCATTTAAACAAATCAACAAAATTGCATTTATATTAAATACACTACATTAAAGAAAACTCATGAAAACCATTATATTTATTAGTCATAATTCAGATAATATAACGAATAAAATAAGAGACTAATTCAAGTCCAGAAAATCTTGGTCTCCTTTACTTAAAAGGGAACGTTATGAAGAGTTGAATATTGAATCGGAACTCACCCCAGTTTATAAACAAGTCGTGACCTGTATACAAACGAACTTGTGTAATACAATATATCAAAACAAGAGGGAGTTGGGTTTAGTTACTAACACACCCCTCCTCGTGTACCGTGACGTGCCAAGCTAGAGGATCGTTGACATCGGATCCCTTTAATTCCGCTTTTGAATGACAACCTACGTAGATTTAATCAAATTTGACTATGAAGTGTTAGTACAGTTGAGGATTTGAAACACGATAGGGACATTTTACTAACATAGATTAATAATTCTAGCTGCATATCGTCTCTAAGTTTACTCTGAAAATTTTTTATGACACCGAGTAAACTTGTAGTGTGAATTATATAACCACAGGTAGTTCAAAACTGTGATTTGTGTGCGAGTGTGTGTCTCTTCTGGATATGGAGGTTGAATATGATGGATCACATACGGTGCAGCTTTGTTACTGACAATGACCAGCTGAGTCATTTATAATTTTTATTTCATAGCCCATGACCAAACGCAAATGGGTCCAGTTTAGAACCTTCAACAGTTACTGACTTAGGCTGATTTAATGGAGCCAAGACTCGGGCCATCATTTTTAGTTTTAGCAGAAGTATTGTAACTGATCCACCTGTCAGGTTACTAGGCTTTGCACTGGATCCACAGTTAAACTGGATTGTGCATATTGTGTCACTGTGCTGTAAAATCAGTAGAGTGACTTATTTGGTTAGACGGCTTAAGTTTCACATGCCTCAGGAATTTGTTCGCCTCTCTTTCTTAGCTTTTTTCAGTCTCACCGCTTTAGCATAAAGCTTTGGGGGCATTCACCAGCAACTCAAAAGGTTTTGCTCCTACAAAAATGGGCTGTAAGGATGCTTTGCGGAGCTCCAAATCTTGAACATTGCAAACCTTTGTTTATCCAATTGTGGCATAATGTCTATGTACAATGTAAAGATTCAAAGATTCAAAGATTTTATTTGGCCATTAAGTTTGTACAACAATAGGCTATGTCTTAATCTAAATTAATCTAAAATAATTTACCAAGAGTCATACAAATCAAAATAAAAAAAAATAAAATAAACATCACGGCAAACCATGCACAATCAAAGAGAATAAATACATAAATAGAATTCTCTGCAAGTCAAATTAAGATTTACACTGCAAACCATGCCTTAAAATAAAAAAACTCTAGCTACTACAGGAAAAAAAATCAAGCACACTGCAAACCATACAAAAGGAGAAACTCAATAAAGGCATACCGTTACAAGCAGATGTATACATTTATTAGTGTTGGTTGAAGTGAAAAAACAGGAGTCTGATTTCATTTTAAACAGTAATATGCATGGCTATGAAACAAGAACTGTTCTCAATATATATATATATATATATATATATATATATATATATATATATATATATATATGTGTGTGTGTAGGTTAAGCGAATCATTTAACTGTTTAAGTTATAAGGTTTTCAATGCCATACCTCTGCAAGTTAGGCAACAATCACCTAGAAAGTTTCAGGAAATTTTGAAGAAAGTAGATGCTGGCCAATCTTTTATATAGCCTACAAGAATTTGTTGAAGCAGAATTTTATAGTTTTGTCTAACAGTAACAGTAACTGGCCCCAGAGGTATGGGTGTGGTTTTTAATTTTTTTTATATATTTTTCTGAGCATGGTGTGCTGCATGGACTATGAACTTAACTTTCGTTGGTGGACTGTTCTTTGTTAGTCAAGAGGATTTGCCTGTGATTGTAATTGTTTCCTTTCTCCTTAGTTTTAGTTATTTTTAGTACCGTAACACGAACTATTGCCGATTGATTGCATGGCTGAATAAAGAATTTGAATTGTCTGAATTCTATCAAAGAAGTCAACTATGTATTTTGATAATTCGGAATAAAATAAGTGAATTAGAATGTAAGGAAACTCTAACATATATTATGCACTTGAGCTTGTTTTCTGCTTCACACGTTGCACAGGAGTCGGGGAGTCTCCGCCTCACTAGGGCTCCATTATTCACCTCAGTAAACATTAACTATTTGCCTGTGCAGCGTGATTCCTTGGCGACGCTGAAGAAGCTAACTTCATTCGGAACTTCTCCTAGACACATATCCAATGTGTCACCTGAGTGCGAAAGTAACACGTCCATGGTTACTTTCATGTTTGCCCATCTGTTCTATTATTTTAAAAGTAGTAAATTTATTGCTTACTATATTTATTAAACCAGAAGACTTTGATTCGATGTGTTCTTATATACTATACCAAATTAAATAAAACTGTAGATCACATTTATTTAATCAGGATACTTAATTATTAGGCCTATTGAAATAAATAAGTACGTAAACAAACTTGGAAAATATCATACTAAGCATATATCAATATAATCAACTGTCATTGTTCAGTAAATTATTAAGGACATTTTCCATCACTGATTAGTAAAAACCAAATTCACGACGTTTCGGGATCTGGAATCTGATCGCGTCTTCAGCTGGAAGAAATAATTGTGGTGTACTATTTTTGACTCTTCAAAACTCATATGGTGATTTTCAGACCAGCAGTGTTAAGCATTTTTAAATTCTTTTACTAATCCCTTTTTTTCGTTTTGCCCTTGTGTTCTTTGATCCTAGTGTTTAAAGATCGTTTTATCTCACCTTAATAGAGCCTACCGCAACTATTGCAGTGTATTCTGTAAATATAGTTTATAATGTGCTGGGTGCTATTTGTTGGTTTCACTTTTACCAAACTTTGCCTAAGTATGTTCTGTGTCTTCCCTCATGAAGACATTTAACTGAAAGAGTTGTTAGGGCATCATAACAGTATTTCTTCTTCCGCCCGACTAACAATGGAAAAAGAGGTAAAATATAAACTAGCTTTTTGGATGTATGCTTAAAAAACAGGTTAGGGATACTCTTAGGTAAACTGTTTTCAGAAAATAGACACACGCAGGGCAGTATTTACGGCGTGAATTTGTTTATCAATCAGTGATGGAAAATGTCCGTAATAATTTACTAAACAATAACATAATCTTACCATCACCAACAATGAACTTTGGGCAAAGAATCAACTGTTGTTATTGAAATATTATAATAACTCATTAACTTGCAGTTTAATATTATTTTTCAATTTTATTTTATTTTATTCATGATGGAGACAATAAATTATTTTGTTTAAAAGATGAAATGGTACAGAATTTAATATTTTCTGTGAGAAACAATTATCCTGATTTTGCCATTATGTAATAGTAGTAAAAATTTTACTGAGCATGTAAAAAAATACTTTGTGCTTGAGTCCTGCTAACAACCATAAGATGAGTTGGTTGTACTTAGCAACAGAATCAAAGATCAAGTTCAAATGAAACATTCGTAATTTTTAACTATATTTAATATCAATTTTTTTTTATAATTTGAGTTGCTTTTTATGTTGTTACCCCAAACGGTAACTTCTAATTCCCCAAAGGAGTATTTATATATTTATTTATTGCTTTCGTGTTCAATGTAAACGAAGTTTTATTCAATATATTTTGCAGCCAACATTTTAAATAAATCCTTCAAAATGTATAAAAATCTCATGTTTAAGTGATATCATTTTTGATCTGAATATTGATAGAGATATTGGATTAAGATGGCGATAATTTATTAAAGGGAATAAATGGAGTTTTTAAGTATTATACTGTTTTTAAATTCTATCTTTTGGCGGTCATGATTTTTAGTACAAAAGGATAAAGATTCATTAATCATATGCAACAACCAAAATCAAGAAAATTCAGTGTAACACAGGTATGACCATGAGACGTATATCTAAAAACCATAGAGTTAATAATTAAATCGGTGAATACTTATTAAACATATTTTACTTCAGTATAAAGTTCATTTCTATGAAAAAATTAAATAGTTCTTAGATAAAAATATGAAACAGTATAAACAATGTGTATTTTATGAAATTGACTTTATTTTCATACGAGGTTGACTCTCTTCGTGTAAGTAAGGGGTCTCATTAATAATTAGAACCAATAATTTACTGAAATTAAAAATGCATAAAGAAGCAGTTTTGCCTTCAAACGACGAATTCAACCAAAGGCTAATAAAGCCTGTAAAGACAAAGGTAAACTCCCAATTAAGTCTCTCGCGGATACAAAGAGTTTGGAACAATGGCCTATCATTTGCTATCTTGAAATTACTAGAATTATATATTTTGTTATTTATTATATCCTTTATTACTCAACTTTTCCTTAATTGATTTTCTAGAAAAGTTATAGAGTATAGAAAAATTTAGAACTTTTTACACTTTTCAAACTACATAATAATAACACTTATGTACTAACCTATTACACTTAAACCAGCTCTTATTTTTAGGAGAAACCAAATAAGTATTACGTGGTATGTTATAAAACCAGCCTTATTATTAATTACTTCTGATTAAAATCCTTGGGATATTAAAATCACCTGTTAATTTATTGTTTGTAACGAATAATGTTTTTTGCAATTAGAATTACATGCGTTAATATGAGGCGTAGTTACGTAAAAACCAACGAAAGAAAGAAAAATATCCCATCTTACAACCGTGCTAGGTCAATTAACAAAGTAAAACTAACTAACATTAGGTTTTTAATTGGTTACAATATTGACATTAGGATATCAATTAAATGTAATCAAATGAATTCAAGCCTTCACTTGAAATCAAATATATCTTATTTCAATATACGGGGATCTGTGACTATTTTCCGTTAACATGGAATAGCATTTGATTAATTATAAAGTACCACCGAGGTAGTGCTTGTATTGATTATCAGTAATTAATCAAGATTATGCTCGTAGCTGCATGTTAAGATACAATAATCACAATCATATGATTAATGATTGGCTTGCGTATAACCGAATATTGTACGCTGATTCAAGCTTTATTTATTAATTTAATACATTAACTACATGCCAAGGCATGAACTTTTAAGTTGATATACACTACAACTGTATATATAAACTACATCAAATTTTTCTTGTTTTCACATTTTTTTGTTTCAAATATTCTTCAACATTATAAAAAGGTTTTTCCAATAAATAATTCTTCAACTTGATATTAAATTCGTTTACGTTTGAAATCGGCGTTGTTTCTTTTGGTAATCTTGATAGAAATTTATTTACTATGTATGTAGAATTTTTAAATATTTCCTAGCAATGTGGTTCATAGATAATTTTGAAGGGTAAAGTTAATAATAATAAGATAATAATAATATGGTAAACATATAATAAGCTTGTAAAGGGTAATTAGTTTAAAATAGACAAGAGGAAAGTTTTTAAAAATATATAGTATTCTTTAAGAGCAAGAGGAAAGTAAAATTCAAAAATAAAGCCAAGATTTAAATTTTAAATTTATAATACAGTTAAATTGATCCAGTAATACAATGTTGTATTTAAACAAAAGCTATATCAGAAACAAGTTACACTTTTTTACAAAACTTAATTTTAAAACTTGTTTGGATTTCCTTATTGTCATGATATATAGTTCAAAAGTTTTATATACGCAAATGTAATTAAAAACTTCTTTCTTGAGTGTTAATCTGAACATCCCTATGAAGTTTAAAAAAATACTATTTCTATTATTTTCAAATATAAATAAAAACATTTAATTTAGATGATAAAATATTGTAAACACAAAAATTATTCATACTGTAAGAATTATTTTATAATGAGACAAAAACCAAAAGCCTGAAAATCAATTGTTATTTATTAAAACACATTACTACATTAAAAACTCTGTAGATTTTTTTATACAGGGTGTTTGGCAGTCAGTGTCAAAAAAATTAAGGGGTTATTATGCACACAAAATGCAACAAAAATACGCAAATTAGACACTTACATCTCAATCCACCTTCCAGTAGCACTCATTCTAATTTTTTTTCAAAAATCTTGACATTGCCCTTAAAAATCTAATTTCTCTTGCCATTTACCAAACATATCGCCATTTTTATGTCATTTTTAGAAAGTACATGAAATTTTCTATCAGAATAAGTACAGTTCGTTCCAGTTAAGCCTTCTTAAAGGTTTGTAAAATCTACCCGAAAACAAAATTTTTGGAAATTTAAAAAAAAGGGTGCTATAACTTACGTAAGAAAATTTTTTATGCTGCAACCTACAAACTGTCAAATATCACCAAAACTTACCCACATCATAAGCTTTAAAATGATATACTACAAGTGACATATCCTTTACGCCTACTGGGCGAAATTAGGCATTAAATATAATTATTGACCCTTTTTTATAAATTCACCACCAACACCAACAATAAATACTAAGATAGAAGTTCTTCAAAGTTGGACCATAAACCAACACGTCACTCTAACGTGACGTGTTCCATACGCTAAGTAGGAATTAATATTTTGATTCCGACTGCCGGTACTTATTAAAACTAATATCAATGGAGTACCTTATCTGCCTTAAGACTGCCCCTCAAGCCTTTTGTGGCAAATAATTGTTGCAAAAAAATTAGCAACTAAAAAAATTATAAATTCATTATTTGCAATTAAAACAGATTTTATTAAAAATTGTAACAAATTAGAAGTAGAAAATTAAAGTTAAACACGTACTTAAAAAACATTACTCTTAAAAACTGACACTTTAAAACTTAAAGATCTTGTTCAAACTGCCTGCCTTCACGTCTGATACATGCTCGAGACCTCTTTCTCATTGCACCAACTGTAACTTTAAAAGAAAGTTTTTCTCGCAACTTTTCTATAGCTGTTGTGATTCGGTGTCTCAGCTCTTCTTCAGTATCCACAGTTGTTGTGTATACTTCGCTCTTTAGAAACCCCCAGACAAAGAAGTCCATGGGCGTTAGATCAGGTGACCTAGCTGGCCACGCGACGGGTCCGCCTCGACCAATCCATGTAGGGTAGTTGAGAGTAAGCCAGTCTCTCACCTCGTTTGTGAAATGTGGAGGAGCTCCATCATGCTGAAATATTAGTTCGTCTCTTTGATTTTTATCCAGTACATCAACGAGGGTAGGTAAGGTGTGCTGTAAGAAGTCCAGGTATGTTGGTCCATTCAAGGTATCTTCAAAGACTCCAGCCCAGACATTAACTCGGAAACGTCTTTGAAAAGCCCTTTTCTTAGTAGCTCTGGGGTTTCGTTCTGACCAGTGATGCATATTGTGACTATTAAAAATCCTCTCTCTGGTAAACAACGATTCATCTGACCACAAAATCTTTTTGAAGAAGCCGTATTGTTCCATGTCACTATTCAGGAGCCACCGGCAAAACTGCACTCTTGGTCCAAAGTCATTTTCTTCGAGGGCTTGAACTTGGCGAAAATGAAATGGATGGTGTTGGTTTTTTTTCAAGACGTCCCAAACTTTCCAATTAGAAGTACCAATGTCTCTAGCAACTTCTCTAGTACTTATTCCGGGTTCATTATGAACAGCATCAAGTATTAATTCGTCTGTCGCAACGCCATATACTGTACCCATTTCATTACGCTGTTTTTGTACGGTGCCAAAGTCCGCAAGCCGCTGGTGTAATCTCGAGAAAACTCTTGGACAAGGAATGCGCCGATTCGGAAAGCGACGTCCCTGCTGGCGGCAAGAGCATTTCCGTTACAAAAACCATACACAAAGTGCATATCAGCATATTCTTGTGATGTGAATTCCATTGCAATCTTTGTTTTAATTAACAGAGGTTTGCTACCAATAACGAAGATGAGTATTTATGATTACCATATCCTAGAATACGCTTTGTGATTTTTATACCTATAAACTGACAATTGACACGAGATACAACTAGTAAATCACAATATATTTCCTTAACGACTATGAATAGATATTAATTTCAACTAAAAGTAGGAAGCGATCGTTTTTTGGTATTGTATAATGAATTATTATGAGAGAATTACGACAATTGACTTAAACATTAGGTATAACCAATATTTCCAATTTACGTAATAACGTACTGTTTTTTAACGAAAACATTATGATCGGGCTGAACTATCACGTGCCGGGTGTTTTGTTAAGCCCAGGGTAATTTATTATTGATTTCTTGCTATTTTTGGCCACTTATCTCAATATAATCCCCCTAGGTTGGGTGATATCTATTGGGTGAACCGACTGCGTTGTAAAGTAGGTAAGCTGACGAATCTTGGATATAGTGCAGTTCACGAATTGCACTTTATCTGAAATTCGCCAGCCTACCTACTGCCTAGTGAGGTAGGTAAGCTGACGAATCTCAGATATAGTGCAGTTCACGAATTGCACTTTATCTGAAATTCGCCAGCCTACCTACTGCCCAGTGAGGTAGGTAAGCTGACGAATCTCAGATAAAGTGCAGTTCAGGAATTGCACTTTACCTGAAATTCGCCAGCCTACCTAGATTCAAGATTCAAGATTCAAGATTCAAGATTTATTTGCCTTTAAATATTTACAATAAATACAATTGGCAATGTCAATAGATAAAACTAAAAACTCCTTAGGCTAATATGACTCTGCTGAGCAACAACAAAACAAAATGATTACATTCAAAATGTCATTCAATAATTATTGTGCAAAGAACTGCCAGTTGAGAAAAAAAAATAAAAAATAATACAAAAAATTAAGAATTCTGGGTAAAATATATATAAAAGACAAAAAAGAAAAAAAAAAGTAGTTACCTGATTGTGTCGGAAAATGAGGTTGAAAGGTTGTTGATTAGAGTGGTTGGCACTGTTAGCAGGTTAGATTAGGTTTAAAATGGTGGACAGATCGGCTTCATTAAATTCATTGGTGTGATAGAATGGATTAAGGATAAGCCATGCTTTCATGACCTTGGTAAACCTTGGCAGAGGCAGGGTACGGATGGCAACTGGCAGCCGGTTAAAGAACCGTATACCTGAAACAGGAAAACTTCTCAATGTTTTCTCAAGTCTTACTCTAGGCACAAACAGGTTCTCATTATATCTCGTATTATGACCATGCACTGAGTTTACAGATACAAAATTATTGTTTTTCTCCTTTATAGCTACAACACAATGAAATATATACAGATTGTATACAGTCAAGATTCTATTCTCTACAAAAAGAGGCCTGCAACGATCCAACCAACCGGCATTTGATATGACTCGGACTGCTTTCTTCTGTAGCAGTAGTATC
Organism: Neoaliturus tenellus; assembly: GCA_030545055.2. Taxonomy (NCBI): domain Eukaryota; kingdom Metazoa; phylum Arthropoda; class Insecta; order Hemiptera; family Cicadellidae; genus Neoaliturus; species Neoaliturus tenellus. The sequence continues at coordinate 319,802,864 of CM061531.1, forward strand.
TTGTTAACACTTGAACAGTGGCCCCATAAGATGGTGCCATAAGCCACATGACTCTGAAAAAATGCAAAAAATGCTTGTCTCACAAAGCCGATTGGCAGATCATTAGCAAGCCTCCTCAAAAGGTACACAACACGACTGAGTTTGACACAAAGTTGATCTATGTGAGCATCCCAAGACATTTTGGTGTCTAGCGTAATACCCAAAAGCTTGACTGGTTCACTGTCGACATCATCGTTGCATAAGCTGAAAATTATTTCCTGGGTTTTAGCATTGTTCAGCGCTAATTTGTTTCCCAAGAACCACTGAGATGCCACATTAAAAATTTCTCTAGTTACAGTTACAGCTGTTTGCAGATTGACATGGCTAGAAAATAGGGTAGTGTCATCTGCGAAAAGCAAAATACCACTCCCCACGTCATAATACAAATCATTAATTGATATAAGAAATAGTAGGGGCCCTAGCACGGATCCTTGCGGGACTCCGTGCTTTACATGCATAGGATTGGACAACCTCCCGCCCCAACTGACAACCTGCTGACGATTTTCAAGATATGATGCTAACAATTTGATTGCGGCACCCTCTAGACCATACCTTACGAGTTTATCAAGCAAAATTTTATGCTGGACGCAGTCGAAAGCTCGTGATAAATCACAGAGCATTGCAAAAGTAGAGTGCTTGTTTTCAAAAGCTTTCATAATTTCACTGACAAGTTCTTCGACAGCTAGAACAGTTGATCTGGATTTACGAAAACCGTATTGTGCTGGTACCAGAAGGTGTCGCTGCTCAAGATAACTATATAATTGGCTGAACATAAGGGATTCAAAAACTTTGGCCATCACAGGAATTAAAGATATAGGCCTATAACTGGCTACATCATTTTGTGCACCTTTCTTGTAAATGGGCACTGTTCTCGACAATTTAAGTACATCGGGAAATATTCCCTGCAAGAAACAAGAGTTAATTAAGTAAACTAAGATAGGTCCAATTATGTAAATTACCTGTTTCAACAAGTTAGGGGTCATGCCAAAAATATCTTTGCTTTCAGATTTTTTAAAACTATTTACAGTATTTACAACATCACATAGATTAACATTACTCCACCTAAAAGCAGGTGCAACTTCAGGGACCTTACTTACAACTTCACAAAGATTCATGTCGGAATGAGGAACACTATTTAAAATAATGTCTACTGAATTTATGAAGTAGTGATTGAAATCCTCTGCAGAGGCAAAGCTGGAATCAACAGTTGGACGTTTAGACCGACCATTGTTGATAAGATTCCAGGCGGCCTGACAGGGATTTGAAGCTTCAGAGATAAACCGGGCGTTAGCAATTTTCTTTGCCTCTTTAATTTTCTTGCGATATTCCTTTTTTAAACTGCGCAACAGTGGCAGTAGATCATTCCTAGTAGAGGTCAGGTCATTCACAAGCACAATAAAGCCTTTCAACCTACTGAGCTCCGGAGTAAACCAGTCCTTAGCTTTAGGAGCACCGGACAAACCTCGATTGCGAAATTGCTTAGAGTCAACACTCTTTTCCTTTTGAGGAAAATACACTTCAAAAGCCTCTTGAAACTTAGTAAAAAAGAAAGAAAAGGCATCATTGGCAGTTAGAGTTCTGATAATGTTAAACCAGCTATCAGCATGCCTTACAAGAAAGCAAGAAAAAAGTTCAACAGCATAGTTGTTGAACACTCGATATGAGATACGTTTAAGTACAGAGTTGGCATTATTTAGATTGGCCACACTATTTAAGGATGCTGTAAAAATGATGTGCTTGTGGTCAGCAATTTGATCACGACTAACCTCAACTTCATAGTCCCACTTATCGAGATTAGTCAGGACAGAGTCTAAGGAGGCATTGCCTCTAGTTGGTTCAATAACTGAGCTGTAGCAATTAAAACTCCTGAGTAGGTTAAGAAAATCAGGAGATTGATTTCTAGGATTGAGAAGGTCAATATTATGGTCAGTTCCAATGAGAACATATAAACCCAATGTCAAAACATAGTTTAAACACATTTCAAGTAAAGTAAAAAATCTACCTATATCACCATTGGGTGAACGATACATAGCCAACACAATGAGAGATAGGCTAGGGATGAACACACCAGCAAACTCTGCCTGAAAATCTTCACAGTATGAATTTAGATCTAGTGTTCTGTATAAATTACTAAACCTATTACCAATATACACTGCTGAGCCTCCACTAGAAGATTGTCTGCAGAAGTAAGCTGCCAGCTCCATGTTTCCTAACAAACTATAACTGTCAATTTCATCAGATATAAGTTGATGCTCACAAATGCACACAAAGTCAATATTATTTATTGAGCAGAGGAGCTCAAGCTCAATTGTTTTATTTCTCAGAGATTGAATGTTAATTGCACAAAGCCTAAATTTATGCTGTTCCCATATGGGTTCCTTGGACAATAAAGGTTCAGCGCATGCAACTGGCATAGGCCTACAGTTCATAGGTTCTATGAGGTTGGTTGTACCTGCAGAGTCTGATTTTCTAAAAAAGTCCTATTTCTTTTAGGCAGGTACTTCCTAACTAGAGTCCCTTTAGGCCAAAAATCAGCTTTCCACACAACATCAAAGTCATTTGATAAAATACCTACCTTGAAGGAAGCATAGGAAGGATACCTTGTTGGTAGTTTGTCACACTCAACAACGTCAACACCACCAGTTTTTACAAATTTTATAATAGTGTCAGAGGTAACCTCAGGTTGCACTCTTGAAATGAAAAGCCACTGTTTTCTACCTACTGCCCAGTGAGGTAGGTAAGCTGACGAATCTCAGATAAAGTGCAGTTCAGGAATTGCACTTTACCTGAAATTCGCCAGCCTACCTACTGCCCAGTGAGGTAGGTAAGCTGACGAATCTCAGATATAGTGCAGTTCACGAATTGCACTTTATCTGAAATTCGCCAGCCTACCTACTGCCTAGTGAGGTAAGTAAGCTGACGAATCTCAGATATAGTGCAGTTCACGAATTGCACTTAGGATTATAAAGTGAGGTTCGCCAGCCTACCTACAGCCTAGTGAGGTAGGTAAGCTGACGAATCTCAGATAAAGTGCAGTTCACGAATTGCACTTTAGCTGTAGGTAGGCTGGCGAACCTCACTACCCGGTAATTATTAAATACGCTAAGTATTTTAAATGTGAGATTCGCCAGCCTACCCACTGCGTTGTGAAGTAGGTAAGCTAACGAATATTAAAGAAGGCTCACGCGGGACTCGCCTACTATATTTTCACTCTACAACTTATTCTCCATTAAATATTAAAGAAGGCTCACGCGACACCCGCCTAACATACGACGAAGCCATTATAACGACAATAGTACATTTAGAATAGTAATTGTCAAGTTTTACCTTATATGAAACAATATACAGAAATAACGCCATCTTGAATACGTGAAGTAGGTAAGCTAACGAATATTAAAGAAGGCTCACGCGAGACTCGCCTACTATATTTTCACTCTACCGCTTATTCTCCATTAAATATTAAAGAAGGCTCACGCGAGACTCGCCTACTATATTTTTACTCTACCGCTTATTCTCCATTAAATATTAAAGAAGGCTCACGCGGGACTCGCCTACTATATTTTCACTCTACAACTTATTCTCCATTAAATATTAAAGAAGGCTCACGCGACACCCGCCTAACATACGACGAAGCCATTATAACGACAATAGTACATTTAGTATAGTAATTGTCAATTTTTACCTTATATGAAACAATATACAGAAATAACGCCATCTTGAATACGCCGTACTGAAATAACGCCATCTTGACTCAGCCGTTCGGTGAAACAGTATACTGAAATAACGCCATCTTGAATACGCCGTACTGAAATAACGCCATCTTGACTCAGCCGTTCGGTGAAACAATATACTGAAATAACGTCATCTTGAATACGCCGTACTGAAATAACGCCATCTTGACTCAGCCGTTCGGTGAAACAATATACTGAAATAACGTCATCTTGAATACGTCGTACTGAAATAACGCCATCTTCACTCAGCCGTTCAGTGACCATAATAGCGCTAACGCCATCTTTACTCGGCCGGTCGGTGACTATAATAAGCATGAAACCTTCTTCACTCGGCCGAGTACTCAATCATTCTATTGCATTTGAATTGGCCGCCACCCAAATTGGACCAATCACAGTAAACGCCTTTTAAACTGGCCCAATCGCTGTTGCCGCCGCCGACACACCAAAAAATAGACCAATCACAAGGGTTAAAGAAGTGTCAGGTTAGGTTATTTAGGTTAAACTGGGATCCCCTTAAGAACTCTAGAAGGGATCCCTTTTCCGAGCAAATTTTTGGTCGGACAAAAAATTAACTTCCTTATCAGGCCTTTAAATGGACAATACCTATATCAGAAAAAATTCTGCCAAAACGTAGTTCACGTCGATATGCGACATGGCACGAACTAAATTCTATTTACGAAGATATTAACGTTTAAAGTCGCGAGGTGAGGACCATTATTTCAGAAATTTCTAATTATCTCGGTAATTAAGCGTTTTTCAGCGTTTTAGCCCTTAACCTACCTCCTTAAATGGTTCCTCCCTAATGGACCACCTCGATTTGTAATGCTCAGCCGGATCGAATAAACATAAATTCGACACGAGTGACGCTGGCGAATTGCACGTACCGTGCAGTTAATTCGCCAACCTCATTCACTTCACCGGTGCTGAAGCTGGCGAATTGCACGTACCATGCAGTTAATTCGCCAGCCTCATTCCCATCACCGGTGCTGAAGCTGGCGAATTGCACGTGTCGTGCAGTTCATTTTGCTTCAATTCGTCAGCCTCCCTCACCTCAACGGTGCTGAATCTGGCGAATTTACCTCACTATTGATGAAGCTGGCGAATCTCACCAGTGCTGAAGCTGGCGAATTTACCTCACTATTGATGAAGCTGGCGAATCTCACCAGTGCTGAAGCTGGCGAATCTCACTATCCTGACACACAAATGGCAGAGATGCAATGAAAACTTAAACCAAACATTAAACACCATAACCATATAAACGTTAAGAAAAGAAGGAACATGATCCGGTAGGACAGAGAGTTCGCTACCAACTCTGACTCTAAAAAACGCATGGTTTACCTCATAAACGTGGAAAAAGAAGGAACATGATCCTGTAAGACGAATGATTCACTATGTACTATGATTCTATAATGATTCGAATAAACATAAATTTGACACGAGTGAGGCTGGCAAATTGCACGTGCAGTGCAGTTCATTTTGCTGCGAATCTCAGAATACGAGTAACTCGTCCTCCGACCACTTGTTGGGCTCCGCGTGACGCTACCACCGTACATCACATTAAACATAAATTAAAAAGATGACAATTATCGCGATTTTGTTTCACGATAAATGAAACGAAAGCACTACGAGAACCAGCTATCCTGAGACACAAATCGTTTTGTAAATTGCTTTGTAAACTCAATAAGACGCTTGGATAACCATATAAACGTTAAAAAAAAGAAGGAACATGATCCGGTACGACAGAGGGTTCGCTACCAACACTGACTCTTTGAGTCGCGTGGATAGCCATGTAAACGCGAAAAAGAAGGAACATTATCCAGTACGACGGATATTCGAAACGTACACTGTCTCTATTAGACGCTTCGCTAACCATATGAACGTGTAGAAAGAAGGAAACTGATCCAGTGCGACTGATGGTTCGCAACAAACACGGACTCTAAAAAACGCATGGATTACCTCATAAACGTGGAAAAAGAAGGAACATGATCCTGTAAGACGAATGATTCGCTACGTACACTGATTCTATAAGACGCATGGATAACCATAAAAACAGCCCTACTCCAGATAAAGTATTCAGGTGAACTAACAATTTAAAAGTTATCGTATGTCAGGGAGAACTTTATCATTCATAAAATCTACAAACGAACGCTATGCGGTTCGCCAGCCTACCTACAGTTAAGTGAGGTAGGTGGGCTGACGAACCTCACATAGCGGTAAGTAGTGAACTGCACTATTAGGGAGGTAGGTTGGCGAATTGCACCGCCGCTGAGGTTCGCCAAATTCTAATTATATAGGTCCGCGAATTGCACCGGCGACGAGATTCGCCAACCTACCGACCATCCATTCACAAACCTAGGACTACTTCAAATGCAATTCGCCAGCCTCACAAATTTGCGCCACACGCCTTTTATTTAACAAACAACTTACAACGTATTACCTCGTATATTTGGACTACTATCGGTCCGATTGACCATCCTTAAACAAAATATACCAATTACCTACATTAATTAAGTAAAAAATTAGAATTACCACTTTACGCACCGGTTGGAGACGATTTTATGGCAAGTACTGAGGGTTATACGGCGATTTAGTTGACTACGAGAGATCATTTTGAAACAAATCGATCCCGTATTATATTAATTAACTTTTTTAAAACAGCCCTACTCCTGATAAAGTAATTCTAGTCATACTAGCGTCTACTAAAATCTACAAACGAACGCTATGCGGTTTGCCAGCCTACCTACTGCCTAGTGAGGTGGGTAGGCTGACGAATTGCACATAAAGTGCAGTTCACGAATTGCACTTGATGTGAAATTCGCCAGCCTACCTCACCACGAGTGAGGTAGGTAAGTTGACGAATCTCAGATATAGTGCAGTTCACGAATTGCATTTTATCTGAAATTCGCCAGCATACCTACTGCCTAGTGAGGTAGGTAAGATGACGAATCTCTCATATAGTGCAGTTCACGAATTGCACTGTATCTGAAATTCGCCAGCCTACCTACCGACTAGTGAGGTAGGTAAGCTGACGAATTGCACATAAAGTGCAGTTCTCGAATTGCACTGTATCTGAAATTCGCCAGCCTACCTACTGCATAGTGAGGTGGGTAGGCTGACGAATTGCACATAAAGTGCAGTTCACGAATTGCACTTTATCTGCAATTCGCCAGCCTACCTACTGCATAGTGAGGTGGGTAGGCTGACGAATTGCACATAAAGTGCAGTTCACGAATTGCACCGGCGCTGAGGTTCGCCAGCCTAACGACCTTCCATTCACAAACCTAGGACTACTTAGAATGCAATTCGCCAGCCTCAGAAATTTCCGCCACACGCCTTACAATAAACATACAACGTATAAAGTGTTACCACGTATATTTTAGCTACTATGTATCTAATTAACCATCCTCTAACGAAAAATAACCATTACCTACGTTAATTACGTATAAAATTAAAATTATCACTTTTCACACAAGTTAGAGAAGTAAATATGGCAAGTACTGAGGGTTCTACGTCCGTTTAGTTGGCTACGAGACGACAATTTGAAATGGAATGATCCCGTATTATATTAATTAATTTTTTTAACTGCCCTACTCCAGATGAAGTAATTCAGGTGAACTGTTAAACAATTTAAAAGTTTACCGACCATCCATTCACAAACCTAGGACTACTTCAAATGCAATTCGCCAGCCTCACAAATTTGCGCCACACGCCTTTTATTTAACAAACAACTTACAACGTATTACCTCGTATATTTGGACTACTATCGGTCCGATTGACCATCCTTAAACAAATTATACCAATTACCTACATTAATTAAGTAAAAAATTAGAACTACCACTTTACGCACCGGTTGGAGACGATTTTATGGCAAGTACTGAGGGTTATACGGCGATTTAGTTGACTACGAGAGATCATTTTGAAACAAATCGATCCCGTATTATATTAATTAATTTTTTTTAAACAGCCCTACTCCTGATAAAGTAATTCTAGTCATACTAGCGTCTACTAAAATCTACAAACGAAATAACGTCATCTTGAATACGTCGTACTGAAATAACGCCATCTTCACTCAGCCGTTCAGTGACCATAATAGCGCTAACGCCATCTTTACTCGGCCGGTCGGTGACTATAATAAGCATGAAACCTTCTTCACTCGGCCGAGTACTCAATCATTCTATTGCATTTGAATTGGCCGCCACCCAAATTGGACCAATCACAGTAAACGCCTTTTAAACTGGCCCAATCGCTGTTGCCGCCGCCGACACACCAAAAAATAGACCAATCACAAGGGTTAAAGAAGTGTCAGGTTAGGTTATTTAGGTTAAACTGGGATCCCCTTAAGAACTCTAGAAGGGATCCCTTTTCCGAGCAAATTTTTGGTCGGACAAAAAATTAACTTCCTTATCAGGCCTTTAAATGGACAATACCTATATCAGAAAAATTCTGCCAACACGTAGTTCACGTCGATATGCGACTTGGCACGAACTAAATTCTATTTACGAAGATATTAACGTTTAAAGTCGCGAGGTGAGGACCATTATTTCAGAAATTTCTAATTATCTCGGTAATTAAGCGTTTTTCAGCGTTTTGGCCCTTAACCTACCTCCTTAAATGGTTCCTCCCTAATGGACCAACTCGATTTGTAATGCTCAGCCGGATCGAATAAACATAAATTCGACACGAGTGACGCTGGCGAATTGCACGTACCGTGCAGTTAATTCACCAACCTCATTCACTTCACCGGTGCTGAAGCTGGCGAATTGCACGTACCATGCAGTTAATTCGCCAGCCTCATTCCCATCACCGGTGCTGAAGCTGGCGAATTGCACGTGTCGTGCAGTTCATTTTGCTTCAATTCGTCAGCCTCCCTCACCTCAACGGTGCTGAATCTGGCGAATTTACCTCACTATTGATGAAGCTGGCGAATCTCACCAGTGCTGAAGCTGGCGAATTTACCTCACTATTGATGAAGCTGGCGAATCTCACCAGTGCTGAAGCTGGCGAATCTCACTATCCTGACACACAAATGGCAGAGATGCAATGAAAACTTAAACCAAACATTAAACACCATAACCATATAAACGTTAAGAAAAGAAGGAACATGATCCGGTAGGACAGAGAGTTCGCTACCAACTCTGACTCTAAAAAACGCATGGTTTACCTCATAAACGTGGAAAAAGAAGGAACATGATCCTGTAAGACGAATGATTCACTATGTACTATGATTCTATAATGATTCGAATAAACATAAATTTGACACGAGTGAGGCTGGCAAATTGCACGTGCAGTGCAGTTCATTTTGCTGCGAATCTCAGAATACGAGTAACTCGTCCTCCGACCACTTGTTGGGCTCCGCGTGACGCTACCACCGTACATCACATTAAACATAAATTAAAAAGATGACAATTATCGCGATTTTGTTTCACGATAAATGAAACGAAAGCACTACGAGAACCAGCTATCCTGAGACACAAATCGTTTTGTAAATTGCTTTGTAAACTCAATAAGACGCTTGGATAACCATATAAACGTTAAAAAAAAGAAGGAACATGATCCGGTACGACAGAGGGTTCGCTACCAACACTGACTCTTTGAGTCGCGTGGATAGCCATGTAAACGCGAAAAAAGAAGGAACATTATCCAGTACGACGGATATTCGAAACGTACACTGTCTCTATTAGACGCTTCGCTAACCATATGAACGTGTAGAAAGAAGGAAACTGATCCAGTGCGACTGATGGTTCGCAACAAACACGGACTCTAAAAAACGCATGGATTACCTCATAAACGTGGAAAAAGAAGGAACATGATCCTGTAAGACGAATGATTCGCTACGTACACTGATTCTATAAGACGCATGGATAACCATAAAAACAGCCCTACTCCAGATAAAGTATTCAGGTGAACTAACAATTTAAAAGTTATCGTATGTCAGGGAGAACTTTATCATTCATAAAATCTACAAACGAACGCTATGCGGTTCGCCAGCCTACCTACAAATAAGTGAGGTAGGTGGGCTGACGAACCTCACATAGCGGTAAGTAGTGAACTGCACTATTAGGGAGGTAGGTTGGCGAATTGCACCGCCGCTGAGGTTCGCCAAATTCTAATTATATAGGTCCGCGAATTGCACCGGCGACGAGATTCGCCAACCTACCGACCATCCATTCACAAACCTAGGACTACTTCAAATGCAATTCGCCAGCCTCACAAATTTGCGCCACACGCCTTTTATTTAACAAACAACTTACAACGTATTACCTCGTATATTTGGACTACTATCGGTCCGATTGACCATCCTTAAACAAAATATACCAATTACCTACATTAATTAAGTAAAAAATTAGAATTACCACTTTACGCACCGGTTGGAGACGATTTTATGGCAAGTACTGAGGGTTATACGGCGATTTAGTTGACTACGAGAGATCATTTTGAAACAAATCGATCCCGTATTATATTAATTAACTTTTTTAAAACAGCCCTACTCCTGATAAAGTAATTCTAGTCATACTAGCGTCTACTAAAATCTACAAACGAACGCTATGCGGTTTGCCAGCCTACCTACTGCCTAGTGAGGTGGGTAGGCTGACGAATTGCACATAAAGTGCAGTTCACGAATTGCACTTGATGTGAAATTCGCCAGCCTACCTCACCACGAGTGAGGTAGGTAAGTTGACGAATCTCAGATATAGTGCAGTTCACGAATTGCATTTTATCTGAAATTCGCCAGCATACCTACTGCCTAGTGAGGTAGGTAAGATGACGATTCTCTCATATAGTTTAGTTCACGAATTGCACTGTATCTGAAATTCGCCAGCCTACCTACCGACTAGTGAGGTAGGTAAGCTGACGAATTGCACATAAAGTGCAGTTCTCGAATTGCACTGTATCTGAAATTCGCCAGCCTACCTACTGCATAGTGAGGTGGGTAGGCTGACGAATTGCACATAAAGTGCAGTTCACGAATTGCACTTTATCTGCAATTCGCCAGCCTACCTACTGCATAGTGAGGTGGGTAGGCTGACGAATTGCACATAAAGTGCAGTTCACGAATTGCACCGGCGCTGAGGTTCGCCAGCCTAACGACCTTCCATTCACAAACCTAGGACTACTTAGAATGCAATTCGCCAGCCTCAGAAATTTCCGCCACACGCCTTACAATAAACATACAACGTATAAAGTGTTACCACGTATATTTTAGCTACTATGTATCTAATTAACCATCCTCTAACGAAAAATAACCATTACCTACGTTAATTACGTATAAAATTAAAATTATCACTTTTCACACAAGTTAGAGAAGAAAATATGGCAAGTACTGAGGGTTCTACGTCCGTTTAGTTGGCTACGAGACGACAATTTGAAATGGAATGATCCCGTATTATATTAATTAATTTTTTTAACAGCCCTACTTTAGATGAAGTAATTCAGGTGAACTGTTAAACAATTTAAAAGTTTACCGACCATCCATTCACAAACCTAGGACTACTTCAAATGCAATTCGCCAGCTTCACAAATTTGCGCCACACGCCTTTTATTTAACAAACAACTTACAACGTATTACCTCGTATATTTGGACTACTATCGGTCCGATTGACCATCCTTAAACAAATTATACCAATTACCTACATTAATTAAGTAAAAAATTAGAACTACCACTTTACGCACCGGTTGGAGACGATTTTATGGCAAGTACTGAGGGTTATACGGCGATTTAGTTGACTACGAGAGATCATTTTGAAACAAATCGATCCCGTATTATATTAATTAACTTTTTTTAAACAGCCCTACTCCTGATAAAGTAATTCTAGTCATACTAGCGTCTACTAAAATCTACAAACGAACGCTATGCGGTTTGCCAGCCTACCTACTGCCTAGTGAGGTGGGTAGGCTGACGAATTGCACATAAAGTGCAGTTCACGAATTGCACTTGATGTGAAATTCGCCAGCCTACCTCACCACGAGTGAGGTAGGTAAGTTGACGAATCTCAGATATAGTGCAGTTCACGAATTGCACTTTATCTGAAATTCGCCAGCATACCTACTGCCTAGTGAGGTAGGTAAGATGACGAATCTCTCATATAGTGCAGTTCACGAATTGCACTTTATCTGAAATTCGCCAGCCTACCTACCGCTTAGTGAGGTAGGTAAGCTGACGAATTGCACATAAAGTGCAGTTCTCGAATTGCACTGTATCTGAAATTCGCCAACCTACCTACTGCATAGTGAGGTGGGTAGGCTGACGAATTGCACATAAAGTGCAGTTCACGAATTGCACTTTATCTGAAATTCGCCAGCCTACCTACTGCATAGTGAGGTGGGTAGGCTGACGAATTGCACATAAAGTGCAGTTCACAAATTGCACATAAAGACGAATTGCACTTTATCTGCAATTCGCCAGCCTACCTACTGCATAGTGAGGTGGGTAGGCTGACGAATTGCACATAAAGTGCAGTTCACGAATTGCACCGGCGCTGAGGTTCGCCAGCCTAACGACCTTCCATTCACAAACCTAGGACTACTTAGAATGCAATTCGCCAGCCTTAGAAATTTCCGCCACACGCCTTACAATAAACATACAACGTATAAAGTGTTACCACGTATATTTTAGCTACTATCTATTTAATTAACCATCCTCTAACGAAATATAACCATTACCTACGTTAATTACGTATAAAATTAAAATTATCACTTTTCACACAAGTTGGAGAAGAAAATATGGCAAGTACTGAGGGTTCTACGTCCGTTTAGTTGGCTACGAGACGACAATTTGAAATGGAATGATCCCGTATTATATTAATTAATTTTTTTAACAGCCCTATTCCAGATGAAGTAATTCAGGTGAACTGTTAAACAGTTTAAAAGTTTACCGACCTTCCATTCACAAACCTAGGACTACTTATAATGCAATTCGCCAGCCTCAGAAATTTCCGCCATACGCCTTACAATAAACATACAACGTATAAAGTGTTACCACGTATATTTCGGCTACTATCTATCTAATTAACCATCCTCTAACGAAATATAAGCATTACCTACGTTAATTACGTATAAAATTGGAATTATCTAGATTTTTAAGGGCAATGTCAAGAATTAAAAAAAAAATTAAAATGATTGCTACTGGAAAGAGGATTGAGATGTAAGTGTCTAATTTGCGTATTTTTGTTGCATTTTGTGTGCATAATAACCCTTTAATTTTTTTGACACTGACTACCAAACACCCTGTATATTAATACTCCATTCATTTATTTTGGAACACAATTCATTTGTATTTTTTATTTACAAGGTTATATAAATTATTCAAATTTATTGTTTAAAAATAAAATACCTTTATTCGGAAGAGTTACGTCGTAAACAACTATACAGGGTGAACAACTTAACTGTGCCACAATTGGCATATCCTAAACTATGAGATTTAGAGAAAACTTTAAATGGGGAACATCACCTAATTTTTGAAGGTGATAAAAAATATGAATTCCATTTTCTTCGAAATGGCCGCCATTTTCCAATATGGTGGCCAACTTTAAAATTTCTTATGGAACACCCTATATTTTATGGTGTTTTTTAAATGTACATGTAATTTTAAGACCTTTTTATTCTTTGACATTTTTCTCTAAACCTAACTGTAAGGGAGCTACAGGTAATCAAAGTTCATTTTTAGTTCCATAAGAATAACATGGGGCAAACTTTATCTGTCCATATCTCCGAAACCATTCAGTAAAATAAAAAATACTCTAGAATGAAAATGTCTTAAAATTATGTTTGAAGAACATTTCACACATAAAAATTATCATTTACGCATAAATTAACTTATTTCCAATATGGCGGCAAAAAAAAATGTAGAAAAGTGGTGTTATTATGAAAAAAATGGCATTAAAACATCAGTTTAAGACATTTTTATTCTTGAGTATTTTTTATTTTACTTCATGGTCTCGGAAATATGAGCAGATAAAGTTTGACCCATGTTATTCTTATGGAACTAAAAATCTATACTTATTTAATACGCTAAGGGTTTTTTTGTCTTGAGAACTCCTCCTACAATTTTCAACCGATTTTCAAGGTTTTGGTGTCGTTGGATAGGGCTTGGTCTGAAGTTGTTTCCGCCAAAAACTGATGAAAATCGGACTGAAAATAAAGGCGCTATTCACCATTGAAATCTCAAAATATCCCATTTAAATAACATTGGGATTGAATAAAGCATTTTAAACATGTGTTAATAACCAGCTGTAAATACGTGTTGTTTTGGTAATTACAGATACTCACAATATTGGATTGGTCGGGTGTCATTGATATAGAGATAAAAGTAACATTTATTTGTATTGTATCCAAATAAAGTGCTCGATTTCGAGCAACACGTATACTAGTGAACTTTAATTGCCTGTACTCCCTAACCGTTAGGCTTAGAGAAAAATGTCAAAGAATAAAAATGACTTAAAATTACATGTACATTTAAAAAACACCATAAAATATGAGGTGTTCCATAAGAAATTTTAAAGTTGGCCGCCATTTTGAAGAAAATGGAATTCATATTTTTTATCATCTTAAAAAAATAGGTGATGTTCCCCATTTAAAGTTTTCTCTAAATCTCTTAGTTTAGGATATGCCAATGGTGGCACAGTTAAGTTGTTCACCCTGTATAGTTAAATGTTGTCCACAAAACCAGGTTAATTTGTAATGTCTCTTTCCTTTTTTCAAAACAAGTCCGACAACTGACAGAGAGCAACGTTTATTTTTGGAACAGTATACAAACCTTTGCAGCCAGTGTTTTATCCCCACATAACATTACTCTCATTCAAATCAAATTACACGGGATGTTTGTGTAGCCGGCGGCTACAGTCTGTGTCAGAATTCAACGTTTGCGTGAATAAAGTTTTATTTTTGTACATTTTTACTCAAAAAATATTTATATAAATTAGTTTATTATCCCGATGAAATCCAACATCAGTGCTGAATATAAGTAAGAATGCTAAAAATTGAATAATGACAGAAATTGCTTTTCTAAGTTATTTATTTTTTTTTTAAGAAAGAAAACCGGAAACTAAGCCAAAAGACAAATTTTATGTGATTTCAATATATTTTCCAGTGTAAAAGTAATTATCGTTAAATATTACAGTATTCCATGACCTATTATGCGACATGATACATAATGTGTACATTATGATATCTGCAGTTTTTATACGCCAGTATTTTCACAATCCATCTGATGTCAGTAACTTTCACCAGACACGCCAGGCGTTACTCTTGTATCAGCTACTGTGTTGGCTATTGTTTGTATTGTAGCTCATGCATTAGCGTCATCTACACGTGGGAGTGTGGCCTAAATAATGCCCGATGATATCCAACTCCTCTGTGTTGAGGTAATGTTGGTAGCCTAAGTCAATTCAAATAACTTGACGATTCAGTGCTTCAACGCTTGAAGCACGGCTTCAACTTGAAACAATCTGCTTCAATGCATTAGACGATTCAGTACCTGCAATGGTCTACGTTGTATTGTAGATAGTGCATTAGCACCATCTGCGCGTGGTAGGGTGGCCTAAATACCCATTAGCTTATATAAAGGTCTTATGTGTTGAGATAATGTTAGTATGAGTGTCATCTTCAGTGTTGGCCATTGTTTGCATTGCAGCTGATTCATTAACGTCATCTGCACGTGGGAAGGTGGTGGAAATACCTGTTGATAACCCCCACCTCTCTTTTGAAGTAATTTTAGTATCAGCAACATATTTTGTTATTTTACACACGGTAGACAAAATAAATAAATAAATAAAATTTATCCTCCTATCACGAAATGAAAATGGCAATGAAATCTTATCGAGGAAATGGCCATGATTTCATTAATCTAAGTCGTGTTTTTTTAATGAATCGCTTTACAGGACTTAATGATGAAAAATATATAAAAGTATAGTATATGTATGTTAGGAACAGTAACTATAAGAATGAATAAATTGAAAAGAAATATAGATTTTATTACAAAGCCGAATGACGCTTGTTGCTTGATATTTCGCCAAGCCTGAGGGTGTATTATAATAAGAAACTGAGAAACGTATGTAGCTGCCCTCTTTGCTGAATTTGCAACAGATCATGTACACAGTGCAGGAGTAAAAATTAAATCTCAGTTTATTTAACATGAATTTCACCTTGTACATCCCAGGGGCTTGAATGTAATGAAGTGTGTATGTTACAGTTCGGACTTTATTTTAAAATGCTCTCATACAACTTTCCAAACCTCTAAAAAGTACCTAGCTTTGTGTATTTTTATGAATTAATAATGAGTATGTATATATTGTTACTATTTATTGTTACTATATATTGTACAACCCATGAAAGACCCGCCTTTTTATTACATAATTCCAACCAAATCTTTAACCACCCCCCTTTTAAATTTATTTTTTCTTTTCACTTCATCCTGCCACATGATTGTTTTTTTTTTCTGCTTTGCTGATAACCCAAATAAGATCCAGCAGGCTAGGTTGCTTCACATCCCTCACGCTACGCTACCGGTTAAACCGTTATTTCAGCTTTCTGAAAAAAACGTTACTTAAACATCCTAGTTTATTTGGATGCATGTTACTCTCATCCTACTCATAATCAGTATCTGGAAAACCCCGCACTATATTTTATGACGATATGTTATGTAGGTACTTGGCCATCTCTCGTGTTAATTTACTTTACTAACCCCCAAATATACAAGTGCCGTTTTCAGTCATAAAAATTACACTTGTATTAGATATTTTGTGCTGAGTTTCCCAACAGTACATGGGAAGATTTTGGTCTTCAGAATTTCCCAAGTGTTACTGACAGTAAAATGAAGAAATTGCAGAAATTATATTATATCTCAAGAGGTTCAGATTACAAAAAAGAACCACTTTAGATGCTTATTGTTGTGGTTTTGCCTAACAGTAAATTTTGGGGGCAATGACAGTAAATTTTGTATAACTCCTCGCGTAACTAAGGATTTCATCTTATACTACTAAAGAGCTGTTTTGCAAGAAAAGTTGTAAACCAGTTATTTTTTTTTTGTGAAGAAAATTGTGTAAAATAGTTGTAAATTTATTTTATATCCCTGATTCGTAACAGCCCAGGCCGAAATAGTGATGTTAATAATAAATACCCCCGTCGCAGCAGACCTGCGTACTCAGCGAATTTCCAATGGAATTTTGGTATATTTTATATTTCCCCATAAAATCCATGGGGATGAGAATATGTAGGTTTGCCGCCATAAAATGGGTTTAGTTGGTAAATATAAGTTAAATCCTACCTAGTGATTGTACATACCAAATTTTATAAGGTTATGGTGTTCTGTTTATTTTCCCCATAAACCCCATGGGGGTGAGTATGTAGGTTTGCCGCCATATGGGTTTTGTAAGCAAGTATAAGTTAAACCTTATCTAGATAATGTACATACCAAATTTGATTAATTTATGTCAATAAATAAGCAAGATATAGGCTTTTCTTGATTTCCCATAAGAACAACATGGAAAACACATTTTTTGATTTTCCCCGTAACCAGTTATGCTAAGATAAAAATTCAAAATACCAAATCGTTTGTTTTTTTAAGCTCTTTTAAATGGTTTCAGTTAAAATTGTTGAATTTTAAAAATTAAGGTCGAAAAATGCCAAAAACCCATTTTTAACCCTTTTGAAACCCCATAAAACCCCGTTCCAATGGTCCGATCATTCTGGTTCGCGAACTCAACCTAGTAGATGCTGGCTTACACCCCTGTACCAAATTTCATCAAAATCGGAGGTTCCGTTCAAAAGTTATCGTGTTAACGGACACATAGATATATATATATATATATATATATATATATATATATATATATATATATAGATATATATATATATATATATATACATATATATCAATTTGAACGAACGGTGTTTTTGGCTTCTAGGGACCTCAAAACGAAAAAGTATCATGGTCCCGGGCTTAGGTCTTACCGTGACTACTACCGTAATAGCGTATTCCCTATAGGGAAATTCGCTAAAACTATCTCGAATAAAAATGGAAAATACATTAATATTTGAAAATGGCAAATAATAGTCCGTTATTACAAAAAACTCGTGGTTTTTAAAAGAGACTTAATTAGGAGTTTACCTTTGTCTTTACAACCTTCATTGGCCTTTAGTTGTATTCACTGTTTGAAGTAAAACTTTTCCTTTATGCATAATTAATCATAGTAAATTATTGAACCTAGTAATTAGTATGACCAAGGACTTACAGCGAGAGAATTATAAAGACAATTAACGTCATAAGTACAAATTATAAAAACAAAACCTTTAGGTGTTTTTTATTATTTTAATTTCAGATTTTTGTAACATGATTCTCAATGTTTGTTTTCATATTTTCTGTAACAATATGATCTTAATGTGTTAAGACATTGTAAACATTAATTCCTTACAAGTATGACCTAAGTATGTTAACTCAATGTTTTACCTTATTTGCAAAACTTGCCCCTTAATAATATGAACTACGTGTATTAATAATGATTTCATACTCATGGTTGTTAAACTATTTTCATAAATTTATCCCAATTGAAAATCCTATTAAACATTCTACATCACTAACATAATAAGTGAATTAATGTTCTACATAAGGTTAACACAGGGTGTTTATAAATGAATTATGTAATTTTTAACGGACGCTACTGAAAGGCTAAAGATAACTAAACGATTTAAAAGTCAATCTGAAGTTAAAACAAGTCAGTTTTGTTTATCGTATTGCGTTGGAACAAACGTTGACTGTGGGACTGAACGCTACACACTAAACCACAGATTCCAAATATTTGTGGATAGGCAATGATGCTCCTATCTCCTGGAATCCCAGGAGTCATGATTTGACCCCTTTACAATTTTGTCTAGGGTTACATGAAGGACGTTGTCTATGCAGGAAACATTCAAGATTTAAGACATCTGCGAGAGCGAATTTCAACCACGATCACAAATGTAACCCGATATATACCGCAAAACACATGGCAAGATAATCTAGGGATAAACTAGGGACATAAACACGGTAGAAGAGATTAAAATTAGCTGCGAACGTTAACTATGAACATTGAACATTGAACATGCGCGTAGAGAGCGACCGCAAGTCCCCAAACTTTCACTTCCGCTATGTTTTATTCAAAACTACCCCCAGCAGTCCTGGGCGTTGAGCTGAAAACTGCTACAAGTCATTTTCAGAATGTTGTGTATATATTATTATATAAACTAATGGTTATTTAAGTGTTGGTTCGACTTGAAATATATAACTCTATGAATCATTAAAAAATTTCTACGTTTTTTAACAACTTCTATAGTTTGTCTTAGTTCGTAATTTTGCAATAAGACATGAGAAGCTCTGAAAGTTCATTTTTCTAGAAGACTAGATGTGAAATAATTATCGTTAAATTGAAAAATTAAACAGCTGTTAACAGTAAAACAGACAAAACAGACGAACACATTAAAAATCTGTATACTAGCAATGAACTTCCGGTACTGAAATTTCAACACAGTAAATTCCATAATATGATGAAAGATTAAAGGATGTGAATTGCGATGTTTTACTTTTTTCAAAATCCAGCCGGTGGATTTTGCGTGATCTTTGGATTTATGTGTATTTGGAAACAAAAGCAAATTTAGTAACAGCATAAACCCCGGAACATTGTCTTTTCTGAATAAAGAGGTTTAAAAATTCATTAATTTTCAACATGATTATATCTTATGAGTTGTCATGTCTATAACAACACAACGAAAATTCAACAAAAATAAAAACAAAATTCTACATTTATGGCATAAGGTTTCATAAATCTGAGAACTAGGAAAAATTATGGTTGATTGTTGGTGTAAATTTAAAAGCCTGTTTACTACGATACAATGATAAAAGTGGGTACAAATTTAATGGCGATTCCGCATATATTAAAACACCTGCTTTAAAGTGACAATCTTTACATTTTCTTTTTAAATTCATTGTAGATGATAGATTTTTTACCAAAATAAAGATAAATTTAAAAAAAAATCAAAGTAACTATTTCTCCAAAGACATAAAACTCCTCAATTTTGTGATTTCTTCATTTAAATTCTGCTTTGCCCGCAAAATTTAAGTTTAAGAGGCTCATAAAATAGTATTAGTGTGAGCTCATTTAATATGTCAACGACTACCTCTCTAATCCTTCCAAAATAGCTACACATAACATTATACTAGCCCAGGTGGTTGTCTCACTTTTTTATTTTTTATCTGCAATCATGTACGTTGGTGGATGAAGAAGATCCAGCATATTTGTGGATTTATTACAGTTGTTACAGAAGTTTTTAGGCAGTGGCCCTAAGACGGATCATAAAATACCATGACCTCATCCTGGCTAATTTGTAACAAGAATGACAATCACTATTGTCCAAGGTATCCCAATGTTATTTTTTATTCGCGCAATGGTACTAGATCATCGATCCAAAATGTAAAGGTAATTAAGTACGCAGATGAACAACAATCTGCTTCAAAGCCCAATCAAAACAAGACTTGGAGGTGAAATTTCTCATTTATCTGAACTCTTGTACTCAAATGTTTATTAAATTGAACCTATAAAACAAACAAATCCAAATCAAATATGATTTAATTTTGCCTTAGACAGCAAAACCTGTGGTCAGCTAATGACGACCTTTACTTCTAGAGATAACAGATACATCTAAATTCTTGGGAATGTATATTAATTAAGGTCTCACTTGGAAAGATAGGGTTGATCGTGTATGTGCTAAAGTTTGTTCTAGGATTCTCACCTTACGCAACCTATCAAAATTCTGGTCCCAAAATGTATTGTTCATGGCCTAATTTTAGCCTTATCTACCCTCACTTACCATATGGACTATGTCTCTGGGGTAGCTGCGCCAAATACAGACTTGAAAGACATTTTAGGCTGCAGAAAAAAAGCAGTGATAAATCATTTAAAAATTTAATTCAAGAAAGTCATGTAGGGATGCCTTCAGGGGGCTTACGTTAAGTTACTCTCATTGCCCTCCCTCTACGTTTTTGAGGAGGCTGTGTACTGCAAATATAAATGCTCGTTTGTTCAAGGCAGTCTCATTCACCAATACATTTTTTTTTAGGGAGAGGCGGAAAATGCATTACGCACACAGGTGGCCAGCCTGTAGTGTGGGACTCCCCTAAAAAGCGGGTTTACCCACTAAAAAACCTCCTCTACTCTTTAGGAATCTAACCTGGAATTGTTTATCACATTACGCCAGGCTAGGCCTAAATTTGGCTTACGCCCGTGGGGCTCGCTCCTTATCCAGCCGTTCGATCAAGGGATCTGGGCCACTTCGCGGTCCAGATCGGTTTTCTTTTCCAGGAGGATGCCCCGGACGAACTGTGACAAACAATCCCAGTTGCCCTCATCCTCCAAAATCTTTTGGCAGACCGAGTCCACCGAAAATGCACCAAAGATTTGTGTGGCCTCCAGGCGGGGCCCTTCCCAACGGGGACAGCGGAAGAATGTGTGTTCCGCATCGTCGGGAACACCCGGGCAATAAATGCAGTCCGGTGAACCGGTCTTTCCCATCCGGTTCAGGTACGACCGAAAATAGCCGTGACCTGTCAAAAATTGGGTCAGGTAGTAGTCCACTTCCCCATGCCGCCGTTCCACCCATGGTTGGACCTGCTTGATAAGTCTCGCATGTCCATCGTCCTCGGGTGTCATGCTCCCAGCTGTGTTGCTACTGCTGGAAGGTTCGGGAGCGCTCTTCTGTTCTTGCCGTGTGCTTGCCGATCTCGCCTTGTCTCTGATAAATCGCCCTCCTCTCTCCAGCCAAGAGCTTGACAGGAATGACTCCGGCGACCACCAGGACGGCAGGCTTGGACACTGTCCGGTAGGCTGAACACACCCGGAGCGCAGCTTGACGCTGAACCCGGGCGAGTCGCAACCTGTAGCACTCCTTATCTAGAGCGCCTGCCCACACCTCTGCCCCGTAAAGGAGCATGGACTGGACCGCGGACATCAACAGACGTCTTCTGCTGGATCGGGGACCCCCGACATTGGCCATCAGCCTACTAAGGTAAGTGACTACCTTAGCGGCCTTGTCCGCCGTACGGAAGATCTGATCCCTCCAGCTTAACTTGGTGTCCACCATAACCCCGAGGTATTTGGCGGCACGAGTTGATGTGACCACCTCCCTTCCCACTCGAAACGGGACGACGGTGTCGATCCTCTTCTTCGTAAGGATCACAATTTCCGTCTTACTGAGCGCAAGCGAGAGACCGTGATCTGACATCCAGGTGTTAACCACACGCATGACTCGGTTCAACTTTAGTTGGGCCAGCTCAACGTCGGGTGCAGCTATGAGAGCTGCGACGTCATCGGCGTACCCAACCAAAGTGGTTTCCTCAGGCATCTCGGACCTCAGGAGGCTGTCATAGGCAACGTTCCAGAGATCCGGGCCGAGTATTGAGCCTTGCGCGGTACCAGAAGTGACTTCCATCGTCCGCGTTCCGTCCCTCGTGTCATAAACCAGGCTTCGAGAGCCTCGATGAGCCGCAACAGATATGCAGGAACGCGAAAGGTGTTGCGAAGTGCATCCTACATATCGACCCACCTCGCCGAGTTGAAGGCATTCTTGACATCAAGCGTAACAAGAAGCACTACTCGGCGAGAGAAATGGTTGTGGCTCTCGGCTCTCTCCACAGCTCTCTGGACTTCGGTGACAGCGTCGATCGTTGACCGTCCCTTTCTGAAGCCGTACTGACGGGGCATAAGTCCCAGGCAGCTTCCACGGCAGAAGTCAGGCGGGAACGGATCAGCTTCTCGAACAGCTTCCCAGCCGTGTCCAACATGCAGAGAGGCCTGTGGGACGACGGCAGCTCGGGATCACCTTTGCCCTTGCTGATCAGTACAAGCCTGGCTGTTTTCCAGGGAGCCGGAAACACCTTTTCTACCAAACAGGCATTGTACATTCTCAACAACAAGTCAGCGTTGATTGAAAATATTTTCTTTAAAGCCTCACTGGGAATCCCGTCCGGGCCAGGAGCCTTGTTGCTCTTCAGGGAGAGAACGGAGGTTTCCAGCTCCTCGAAAGTGAAGAGTGGAACATCCTCTACCCGTCCGAAGTCAACCGGCGGTCGCTGTGGATGTTCAGGAAACAACGCAGCGACGATCCTCCCCATGGTGGCGCCCTCCATGATGGAAGGTGGAGAGCGGGCGCCGAGTTTCTGTGTTACAAGTTTGTAACCCAGGCCCCACGGGTCGGAGTCAACGTCGTCACGAAGTCTCCTCCAGCTATTCGCCTTGCTCCTGTTGATCGCCTGGCGGAGAGATTTTCTCGCAGCTTTATAGGCCTCCGACTTACGAACTCTGTCTGCGGAAATTCTCGCTCTAGTGGCGGCTTGTCTAGTTCTTAAACATGTTCTTCTGAGTTCCGCAATCTCTTCAGTCCACCAGTAAACGGGTGGTTTGTCGCGTCGGGGTTTCCTTCGCGGCATAGACTGGTCGCAGGCCGAGACGATCAGTTCCATCGTGGATGTTACTAGTGCCTCGGCCCCAGCCTCACCAGGATTCCCCTGCGCTCCCCGAGAGATGACTTCGTTTCACCAATACAATAAGAGGGGTAGGAATGACTACATTAAACAACAGCACCGAACTGTGGATTTCGAGCATTTGCCTTCGCAGTTTGGGATCAAAATCCTCAACAAACTTTCTGAAGGTGTCAAACATACGCCGAATAAAAATTTATTCAAAACTCGATAGAAGATCCTTTTGGTTTCAAAAGTTCTGTACTTGGCTAAAGAATTCATGATGAGCCGCTGGGATAGCTAAATTATGGGTCTTGCCACAAACAAAGATTGGGCACTAATCGAAGAACATAGACCTTTAATTTGAATTGTAAATGTAAACTTGTACATTATGTTTTTGACTTTTGCAATGCAATGTATCATTGTGTACTGCAATAAAAGGATTACTATTAGGCTATTATTACTAAATTTCAACACTCTATAGTAGTAAGAAGTTTAAGAATTAGTAAAGATCGATCAATCGAACACCAAAAAGGTGTACGAAAGTTAATTGGCACAATTATTTAAAATCTATATAAAATAACTAAATAAATTACTATGAATCAAGGTCTAAAATATATGCAGACATTCAAATATATGCAGCGCATTGCACTCCACAGGTACCCATAGTATATATAATTTTTTTTTTCACAGCCTTTAAACGAAGAAAACTTAAACCATTCATAAACAGTTATTGCTGACTTTTTGTAGTGAACAACTTATGTAACATTACGGAAAACTGGTCTTTATATATAATGTACTATCCAAATATGTTAATTTACTGTCGTATTGGTATTCAGCTAAAATGAAATGTATAAACTATATGTTTCGTGTGTATTGCTTGGAATTTTTTATTGATATATCGTGTAATTAAGACTATTTTTATATTAATAGGCAAGCATGTTTCGTTTCCTCCTTTTTTCTCAGCTCGTGTGCATCGTAGGATAAATCCGCGCATACCGTTAGAAAGGTGTAGTCCTGTAGATGAGCAGAATCGCATTCTAATTCACATCGGACTCCAAGGCTACGCCCCACAGGCTTTCAAAGTTCCAATGTTAATCTTATGGAGAAAGGAGAATTGAATGAATCATTAGACAGCTGAACTCTTTTTTTGAATAATCAATATTTCATTAAACATGCAGATATGAACCTCCCAAGTAACAAAATTTATTCATAGAAATGACTGATTCAATAAAATATACTTAAAAATTATTTACCATTGTAATTTGAAAATTTTTATCAAACACTAAGTCATATGAGGGTTAATTTTTTGTATAAAAATTCATCGTGTCTTTTAATGTTATGGTGTAGTTTAAAAAATTGTCTGAATAAAAAACCAATAAAATTCTAAAAAGTATTTACAATGAACGAAATAGAACTTTAATTACCCAGTTTGTTCGTAGTGTTGTTAATACAAATGTAATAAATTCCATCTATAATTTTAATTTAGATTCATGATTCCTACTTCTGGATATTGATTTCAATTGATAGAAATGCAATTTATTCCCTTTTCAATAACCTTGTTCTTGGAGGTTACTTCATGTTTCGTGGCAACAGCCACATCTTTAGGTTATCTCGAAAAAGTTTCGTCAAACATTTAAAATTGATAAAACACCCGAACACGAATAAATAAATACACATTTGACATTAAAATCACTGTAACGAGGACACAAACTCGTGGTGCGTACACACATAATTAATCACATAATTGTCGTGGTGCCACATTTTGTCGGGCCAAGTCGAAGCCGGTTATGAATGTAAAATTGTATGATTAGCTAAATAACATAAAAACACGAGCAAACATACATTAACCAATTCTCGTGAGTTATTATAATCTCATCTCAACCTACTCATTGACTCCCGTCTGCAAGTTTGGATCATTAATAACTCCCAACAGTCCATATATCATACCCCAGATTGTGGTGTCGGTTTTGTTTCTAACACCAACTTTCTTGAATCATCTGTTAATCTGCTAATTTTCACTTCTTCGTGCTTGTTTTAAGTTCTCATGACAATGAGATACCATTATGTATTTTGTTATTTCCCATAATACTTTTTAACTTGGTAAATACTTAACTCATTTAAATTTATACATCTCGTTGGTTTACTAGTTCGATAATAGCATAATCAACATTTAAAACATTTTTCAAACTAAATATATGAAATTGTTATACTATGCTTTAAAACTATGACTTTTTGCACGGGCTATCTTTCTTTCTGTGGAAGGATTTTGGATTTTTTATTCTAAAATGGGGGTTTTGCTGGAGACGAGGAATCGATTGGAGTTGGACAAAAATAAGTGTTCGTCATAGAACCCTTCAAATTGCCCCGGTTTTTATGTACATCTTTGTAGCTACTAAATTAAATTTTTATTCAATTTAGCTTTTAAACAATCAGCCATAAAAAATATAAAAAACCAACGTGTTACATCTTTAACCTGTTGGATTACAAATTGCAGAACCCTTTGACTTGGTGTGTTAGCAAATCGAACGAGCTCGTTCAAGAAAAGAGGAGGGCGATTGAGCTTTAATAATGGCATGAGCTCTGTCGGCGTGGTATCTGATTAAAATAATAGGGTAATTTCATACCAAACTTTACAAGGCATAACATTTATCCCCCACCATTCATAAAATTTAAAACCATACTTGCAGAACATTTGTAACCTAAAGCATAGGGATAAAATTGCACTTAATATAGAATCGGTATTTAGGGTAGAACTGGTTGTAAAATTTTTACAAGAGGTTAGTAAATAACAACCAATTAATATTGAAAGTTTAATAGTGTTTCACGAAGCGTTTTATAGATCAATTATAAATTAAAAATAAATGTTAATGACACCATAATCAAGATACTTCTAACAAGATCAAGATGGACATCCGGCTAGCCTAACGGCTTGAACTCCTGTTCAAGAGGTAACGGGTTCGATTCCCGGGGTGGCAACAAAATTTGATGGGTTTGGACCGCTTTCCCTAAAATATTTTACGTGTACCTAGTACATAATATCCTTAAAAAATATGCCTCTGGCGTAGATATGAGCAAAAAAAAGATAAATATGTTACAACTTTCTTTCGTGTTTAGGTCTGTTGAAATAAAAGAAAAATATGTGATTTAACAATACCTGTGTTGAAGTCGATTTTCGATTTATAATTAAGAATAATGATTTTCTTAATTGGTTTGTAAATGGGATAATATAATTATAATATTTATTTAAAAACATAAGATGGAAAACAAAAGCCATTTTTAATATATAAATATTTTAGCTCAGTTGCTCAACGATGGTAGAGACCGCATAGCATTGTCCGGTGTAACCAGTTTGGATAAACACAACAAAACCTGTTTCAATAACATAACGGTTCAAAACAATTGGATTTTATGTACTGCGCAATTTCATGGACTCGAATAAGGTTTGGCAACTAATTAATGGAAAGCTCTGTTTTGTTTGTAAAACATTTAAACGTCATTCAGAGTTTTCGCAGAACAACGCTCCATTTGAATCTAATTACAGGTATGCAATGTACACAGAGCCTGGGGCTTGCATGCCATCCGGTGCATTTTGTTCAGCTTTTATTTTATTGTAGGTATTTTCGGGAAATTTAAACTACTGCATTCCGTTGCTCAATATTAGAAACGAGTCATTATAAAAACTCATCTAGAAATTTGTTATTAAAATGAACTAATAATACAGAGTGTCCAATTTTAATCTTCACAAACTTACCAGGTTATTCATAACTTTTTATATAACATGTATCCTTTCTTTAGCCGTATTAAGGCGGTCTGTTTGTATGCAAATTTTAATTAATCCGTGACATCTTTGAATCTATAGAATTTTAACTTGGTTAAACTATGAAGCGTATTGAAAATTTATTTTGGCATTTCTAACTTTTACAGTTTAAAAATTATGGCCATATAAAATTTCTAAAGCTGAATGTCTTCAACAGTGTAAAATATGTAAAGGTTAAAACAATTGACGTAAAACAATTGACGTAAGACGTAAAAAAATTGACAAATTTAATAATTTATCAAAAAGTATTATTTTCGAGATCGAACGAAAGGAATGAGAATTATTTTTGCAAAAACACGGGTTTCGCGACAAGAATTACGCAAAACATTTTTGATTTTATAGATAAAAACTTAGATTTGTCAGTTTCCTCGTGTTTAATCTAAAAAATTATTATTTTTATGCACTAAAGTGTTGGAAATATTTTGTGTATTGTAAGATTTTGTCAAATAATTTTTTTTTTCATATTTAGCTTTATTTTAGTTTAAAACAGTTTACATTAGCAATGTCAAACATTTAAAAGTGTTATTGATACACCTTAATAATTGTGCAAAGTTTGCATTCCCAACTTAAAATAATTTCAAAGACATCATTGGATGATTAATAATAATTACATACAGACAGACAGACGGACAGAAAACCGTTTGTAACGTTTGAAGCTTGACACCCTGTATATTAGATAATGATGTTTTTGAATATTTGACAAAAAGATGATTGTATAAATTTATGATTACATTTATGAAAGTTTATAGTTGTGATTTGTAATTGTAACTAATTACAACTGTAAACTATTTTAATTATAATATTTTTTCTAAGAGTTTAAATAGGATGTTTAAAACGATGCCTCTTCAAATTTTTAATGTCCCAACTTTAATGAACAGTTTTTAATGTTTTCATTGTAACTACTGTAGATGATTTAGTCATAATTTGGACATATTTGGGAGCTATATCTTCTTGCAAACATCTTTTGTTGAAGTAACTATCGTCTATTTTTGATTAGATTTTCAAAGATAAATAATTTTGTTTGTGAACAAAATTTGGATATTAAGCTATGTATGGTATAGAAGTTTGTTCACATTTTAGGTCTACTATTAAATTATACAATGTGAATAAATACCTGAGTACACTTTTTTTACATTTTTTTTTTTTTCACTACTTTGTATTTCGACACTCAAGTCATGATCACAGTATTAAGTGTATGTAAACAAAGTTTTTCTATGTTTTTCTTATGTGGAACTAACAAAACACTGT
Source organism: Neoaliturus tenellus (assembly GCA_030545055.2). Lineage (NCBI taxonomy): Eukaryota > Metazoa > Arthropoda > Insecta > Hemiptera > Cicadellidae > Neoaliturus > Neoaliturus tenellus. The sequence goes on from CM061531.1 coordinate 319,831,182, forward strand.
ATCTCTAATATTTATTGATATAACATGGTAAAATTTGGTAATTACATTCACTAGGTAGGGTTAAACTGATATTTGCTTATAACACCCATATGGCGGCAAACTACTTACTCCCATACGGTTTATAAGGGAAATGAAAAGTGCGGAGTATTGGTTCAACTTGATATTTACCTTACCTAACCATTGCCTTTTCTAACAACAAACTTTTTAACAACATCCCGTTGCAGCAAACCTACATACTCATTATTATGGTGTATATGGGCAAAATAAAAAATATAAAATTCCTTTGGAAATTCGCTGAGTTCTGCTGTTCTGCAGTTCTGCTGTGACGGGTATGTTTATCATTGAGGCTCTATCTATTAGTCATTTCTATGAATGTGTACCAGCCCACGAATACAAAGATTGATACAGTTGATATATCAGTTTGCCACATTGCCGACGTATTACAATACTATCAATGATGAATGGACCATGTGGTGACGTCATGGTGGCTGCAAGTTATACCGGCGATGGTTCATTGCTCTGCTACTGATGGATCATATACGCTCCCAGTTCTAATATTGATACAGTCGATACATCAGTGTGCCACATCCACGATGTATCACAATACTATCGATGATGGATGGACCATGTCGCGACGTCATGGTGGTTGCAAGTTATACCGGCGATGGTTCATTGCTCTGCTACTGATGGATCATCCACGCTCCCAGTTCTAATATTGATACAGTCGATACATCAGTGTGCCACATCCACGATGTATCACAATACTATCGATGATGGATGGACCATGTCGCGACGTCATGGTGGTTGCAAGTTATACCGGCGATGGTTCATTGCTCTGCTACTGATGGATCATCCACGCTCCCAGTTCTAATATTGATACAGTCGATACATCAGTGTGCCACATCGCCGATGTATTACAATACTATCGATGATGGATGGACCATGTCGCGACGTCATGGTGGTTGCAAGTTATAACAGCGATGGTTCATTGCTCTGCTACTGATGGATCATCCACGCTCCCAGTTCCAATGTTGATACAGTCGATACATCAGTGTGCCACATCGCCGATGTATTACAATACTATCGATGATGGATGGACCATGTCGCGACGTCACGGTGGTTGTAAGTTATAACGGCGATGGTTCATTGCTCTGCTATTGATGGATCATCCACGCTCCCAGTCCTAATATTGATACAGTCGATACATCAGTGTGCCACATCGCCGATGTATTACAATACTATCGATAATGGATGGACCATGTCGCGACGTCACGGTGGTTGCAAGTTATACCGGCGATGGTTCATTGCTCTGCTACTGATGGATCATCCACGCTTCCAGTTCTAATATTGATACAGTCGATACATCAGTGTGCCACATCGCCGATGTATTACAATACTATCGATGATGGATGGACCATGTCGCGACGTCACGGTGGTTGCAAGTTATACCGGCGATGGTTCATTGCTCTGCTACTGATGGATCATCCACGCTCCCAGTTCCAATATTGATACAGTCGATACATCAGTGTGCCACATTGACGATATATTACAATACTATCGATAATGGATGGACCATGTCGCGACGTCACGGTGGTTGCAAGTTATACCGGCGATGGTTCATTGCTCTGCTACTGATGGATCATCCACGCTCCCAGTTCTATTATTGATACAGTCGATACATCAGTGTGCCACATCCTCGATGAATTACAATACTATCGATGATGGATGGACCATGTCGCGACGTCACGGTGGTTGCAAGTTATACCGGCGATGGTTCATTGCTCTGCTACTGATGGATCATCCACGCTCCCAGTTCCAATATTGATACAGTCGATATATCAGTGTGCCACATCGCCGATGTATTACAATACTATCGATGATGGATGGACCATGTCGTGACGTCACGGTGGTTGCAAGTTATAACAGCGATGGTTCATTGCTCTGCTACTGATGGATCATCCACGCTCCCAGTTCCAATATTGATACAGTCGATACATCAGTGTGCCACATCGCCGATGTATTACAATACTATCGATGATGGATGGACCATGTCGTGACGTCACGGTGGTTGCAAGTTATAACAGCGATGGTTCATTGCTCTGCTACTGATGGATCATCCACGCTCCCAGTTCCAATATTGATACAGTCGATACATCAGTGTGCCACATCGCCGATGTATTACAATACTATCGATGATGGATGGACCATGTCGTGACGTCACGGTGGTTGCAAGTTATAACAGCGATGGTTCATTGCTCTGCTACTGATGGATCATCCACGCTCCCAGTTCCAATATTGATACAGTCGATACATCAGTGTGCCACATCGCCGATGTATTACAATACTATCGATGATGGATGGACCATGTCGTGACGTCACGGTGGTTGCAAGTTATAACAGCGATGGTTCATTGCTCTGCTACTGATGGATCATCCACGCTCCCAGTTCCAATATTGATACAGTCGATACATCAGTGTGCCACATCGCCGATGTATTACAATACTATCGATGATGGATGGACCATGTCGCGACGTCACGGTGGTTGCAAGTTATACCGGCGATGGTTCATTGCTCTGCTACTGATGGATCATCCACGCTCCCAGTTCCAATTTTGATACAGTCGATACATCAGTGTGCCACATCGCCGATGTATTACAATACTATCGATAATGGATGGAGCATGTCGTGACGTCACGGTGGTTGCAAGTTATACCAGTGATGGTTCATTGCTCTGCTACTGATGGATCATCCACGCTCCCAGTTCCAATATTGATACAGTCGATACATCAGTGTGCCACATCGCCGATGTATTACAATACTATCGATGATGGATGGACCATGTCGTGACGTCACGGTGGTTGCAAGTTATAACAGCGATGGTTCATTGCTCTGCTACTGATGGATCATCCACGCTCCCAGTTCCAATGTTGATACAGTCGATACATCAGTGTGCCACATCCACGATGTATTACAATACTATCGATAATGGATGGACCATGTCGCGACGTCACGGTGGTTGTAAGTTATACCGGCGATGGTTCATTGCTCTGCTACTGATGGATCATCCACGCTCCCAGTTCCAATGTTGATACAGTCGATACATCAGTGTGCCACATCCACGATGTATTACAATACTATCGATAATGGATGGACCATGTCGCGACGTCACGGTGGTTGTAAGTTATACCGGCGATGGTTCATTGCTCTGCTACTGATGGATCATCCACGCTCCTAGTTCCAATGTTGATACAGTCGATACATCAGTGTGCCACATCCACGATGTATTACAATACTATCGATAATGGATGGACCATGTCGCGACGTCACGGTGGTTGTAAGTTATACCGGCGATGGTTCATTGCTCTGCTACTGATGGATCATCCACGCTCCCAGTTCCAATGTTGATACAGTCGATACATCAGTGTGCCACATTGCCGATGTATTACAATACTATCGATAATGGATGGACCATGTCGCGACGTCACGGTGGTTGCAAGTTATACCGGCGATGGTTCATTGCTCTGCTACTGATGGATCATCCACGCTCCCAGTTCTAATATTGATACAGTCGATACATCATTGTGCCACATCGCCGATGTATTACAATACTATCGATGATGGATGGGCCATGTCGCAACGTCACGGTGGTTGTAAGTTATACCGGCGATGGTTCATTGCTCTGCTACTGATGGATCATCCACGCTCCCAGTTCTAATATTGATACAGTCGATACATCAGTGTGCCACATCGCCGATGTATTACAATACTATCGATAATGGATGGACCATGTCGCGACGTCACGGTGGTTGCAAGTTATACCGGCGATGGTTCATTGCTCTGCTACTGATGGATCATCCACGCTCCCAGTTCTAATATTGATACAGTCGAAACATCAGTGTGCCACATCGCCGATGTATTACAATACTATCGATAATGGATGGACCATGTCGCGACGTCACGGTGGTTGCAAGTTATACCGGCGATGGTTCATTGCTCTGCTACTGATGGATCATCCACGCTCCCAGTTCTATTATTGATACAGTCGATACATCAGTGTGCCACATCCACGATGTATTACAATACTATCGATAATGGATGGACCATGTCGCGACGTCACGGTGGTTGCAAGTTATAACAGCGATGGTTCATTGCTCTGCTACTGATGGATCATCCACGCTCCCAGTTCTAATATTGATACAGTCGATACATTAGTGTGCCACATCGCCGATGTATTACAATACTATCGATGATGGATGGACCATGTCGCGACGTCACGGTGGTTGCAAGTTATACCGGCGATGGTTCATTGCTCTGCTACTGATGGATCATCCACGCTCCCAGTTCTATTATTGATACAGTCGATACATCAGTGTGCCACATCCTCGATGAATTACAATACTATCGATGATGGATGGACCATGTCGCGACGTCACGGTGGTTGCAAGTTATACCGGCGATGGTTCATTGCTCTGCTACTGATGGTGTCAAGACTTATAATTAATTCTTTCTCTTTGCTTTATTTCACAAATTTACTATGCAACATATGTTATTTAAATCATATGTATTATTTGTTTATTATTGTTCTTGTTGACATTAGAGTTTGAGTAAAAATACACTGAGTTTTTTTTTAATCTGAGTTATCTTACATTTATTTATTGGTCCTTCGAGCCGGATTTGAACCAGCGACCTATGGATCTACAGTCCACTAAGTATGAATTACTTAAGTCCGTAGATTGTGACAAAAAGTCCAAGTTTAAGGCCAAGTCGAGTAATCACACGTCATCGGAGGCTGAGTCACAATCTACGGACTTAAGTAATTCCGAGGCACGGGTAACAAATGCATCACAAGTCTTGCTATCAACTGCCGTGATTCTCGCTGAAAACAACAAAGGTGAACAAGTTAGAGTGCGGGCGCTGCTAGACTCAGGCGCTCAGTCTAACTTTGTTACAAAATCATGCGTCAACAAACTCAACTTATCTCCCTTTAATTCTATGATAACTATTAATGGAATTGGGAATTCTAAAACAAAATCATCAAAGAGAGTAACATTGAAAATACAGTCCAGAATATGCAATTATGTAACTAATCTTTCAGCTATTGTGTTGCCCACTATCACTGATAGGTTACCGAGCGAAGAAGTTAACCATGGTGGATGGTCTCAAAATATGTCCACACTTATACTGGCAGACCCGGAGTTCTTCAAACCAAGTGAGATCGACATATTGATTGGAGCCGAATTGTTCTTCGAAATACTGTCAGAAGGTAAGATAACTGGTAACGACCATACCCCAACTCTTCAAAATAGTGTGTTTGGTTGGATTGTAGCTGGTAAATGTGGGAACAATAATGAATGTGTGGAATCCTATTGTAATTTCTCTATTGAAAACCAACTTAAGAAATTCTGGGAGATTGAGGAAATTGATCATCATCCTGTGCTTAACAAAGAGGAGCAACTTTGTGAACAACACTTCATAGACAATGTCAGGCGAGATGAGTCAGGGCGATTCATTGTAAAATTACCTTTCAATGATCGTTTGAGTGAGTTAGGCGATTCGAAACAAATAGCACTTAGTAGTTTCAAAAGAGTAGAAAATCGTTTGTTATTAAAACACGGGAGAAAAGAGCAGTATAATAACTTTCTAGATGAATACGTAACCTTAGGTCACATGGAGTATGTGCGAAACTTAAGTGAGAATGCATCACAATCAGGTATCAATGAGTGTTATCTACCTCACCACGAGGTAATTAAAGAATCTAGCTCCACAACCAAATTGAGAGTTGTATTTAATGCTTCTTGTCCTACAATCACACGAGTGTCATTGAATGACACTCTTATGGTAGGTCCAAGAGTACAACAAGACTTGTTTTCTATTATAGCTAGATTTAGATTGCATGAGATTGTAATGGTTGCTGACTGCGAGAAAATGTATCGTCAGATTTTGGTTTGTGATGAGGATCGTAGATTTCAACAAATTCTGTGGAGGGAAAAGATTAGTGATCCGATTAAAGTGTACCAACTAAACACTGTAACATATGGTACAGCATGTGCACCTTTTCTGGCCACCAGGTGCTTAAAGAAGTTAGCAGAGGATGAAACAGCACGGTTCCCTTTAGCATGTGCAGTAGCAAGTACAGATTTCTATGTTGATGATTTGTTGACAGGAGCGCATGACGTAGAATCTGCTTGCCATTTACAGAGCGAAATCACTCAGCTTCTGGATTCAGGAGGGTTCAAACTCCGTAAATGGAGCTCTAACAGTCTTGCCTTGCTTGACAGTATTCCAAATAAGGATAGGGAAACACACTCTGTGAGCTTAGATCTTAAAGATAACCAAACTATAAAGACACTAGGTGTCGTCTGGGAGCCAACTACAGACATTTTCCAAATTAACATTAATTTTGAGATTAACAACACAACCCAAATAACCAAACGAGAAATTTTGAAAGATATCTCTAGAATATTTGACCCATTAGGACTCATAAGCCCTTTGATAATAATTCCGAAAATCATGTTGCAACAGTTATGGTTAACTGGATTAGGTTGGGACACACCGGTGAGTAGAGAGTTGTCTGAAAAATGGAATCACATAAAGGGTGATTTGTTGACAATCAATAAATTAAGTATACCAAGACAAGTGACGGTCCAAAACTACTTGCGTGAAGATATTGAGCTTATTGGGTTTTGTGACGCATCAGAGAAGGCATACGCTGCCTGCGTTTATGTGCGGTCTGTTTCAACTAGTGATGAGATTGGAGTTAAATTACTTTGTTCAAAAACTAGAGTTGCTCCAATTAAACAAATCTCACTTCCCAGATTGGAACTTTGTGGGGCATTACTTGTGTCTAAGCTTCTGAGTAAAACTGCATTCGCCTTAAATATTGATAAGGGCAAATGCTACGCGTGGACTGACTCCACAATTGTCTTATGCTGGTTGGCACAGTTACCAAGTAAGTGGAAAACATTTGTTGCAAACCGTGTTGCGGAGATCCAAAACACAATTCCACCGTCCAATTGGAGCCACGTGGCTTCAACCGAGAATCCAGCTGACTTAGCTTCTAGAGGTTGTTCGGCGTCAGAGTTCCAGAAGAATGAACTTTGGTGGAATGGGCCACAATGGCTAAAACAAGAGCAAGTCACTTGGCCCAAAGGTAATGTGAACACGAGTGTGAAGATGAGTTTCCTGAAGCGAAGAAGGCAGTCACACAAACCATGATAGCAGAAGAAAAACCTACACTATTAAGAAGACTGATGAATGTTTCCAGCTTTTTCAAAATACTGACGATTATGGCATTCATATTGAGGTTTGCTGAAAACACGAGAAAATCACTTCAACAAAGAAGAAGGGGTGCCTTGAACGGATGTGAGATTGCAAGGGCTACAAAAAAAAATCGTCAAACTGGTTCAAAATGAATGTTTTGCAAAGGACATCAAGGCATTGAAAAAACATGGGATGGTAAAACCGAAGAGCAAATTAAAATCATTGTTTCCGTTCTTAGATGAAGAAGGTTTGTTACGTGTTGGTGGAAGATTACAAAATTCACTATTCCCTTTGATTCTAAACACCAGTTGTTATTGCCAGCAAAACATGACTTCACAAGACTTTTGATACGTTATGAACATATCAGACATTTACATGCAGGAGCTCAACTGATTCAAAATGTAATTCGTCAACGATATTGGATTATAAATATCAAGAACGAAATCAATCGGTCATTCATACCTGCACTACATGTTTACGCTATAAAGCTTCAACCACCTCCAACATAATGGGTAATTTACCACATCATCGAGTGACGGCTGGAAGAGCATTCAGCATAGTTGGTATTGATTTTGCAGGTCCAATCACAACTAAAAGGATGGGAGGACGAGTTAAGGTGTTAGTGAAAAGCTACATAGCAATGTTTGTTTGTTTGATAACAAAGGCGGTCCATATTGAACTTGTATCAGACTTAACAACTGACACATTTCTAAGCGCCTTAAAAAGATTTGTCAGTAGAAGAGGATTGCCAAGTCATATTTATTCAGACAATGCAACCAATTTTAAAGGTGCCAATAATCAGTTACAGAGAGAAGTTCTTACTTCAACTTCCGAAAGATTTGCACAGGAACAACAAATTCACTGGCACTTCATTCCCCCATCATCCCCACATGTTGGTGGATTGTGGGAATCTGCTATAAAGGCGATGACAAAGTCATTTGAACCGAGTTATAGGGGATCAAAAATTAAATTTTGAAGAGCTATTAACACTGTTAACACAAATTGAAGCCTGTCTCAACTCCAGGCCACTGTCACCAATGTCGAGTGATCCTCGAGATCTCAATGTGATCACTCCTGGACATTTTTTAGTGCATGGTCCATTAACAGCAGTGCCTAATCACGACATCACTAATGAAACCATCAGTATTAAGAAGAGGTGGAATTTGGTGTAACAACTACACCAGCATTTTTGGAGACGATGGTCAAGTGAATATTTAAATAACCTTCAACAAAGAACCAAATGGATGGAAGCTAAAAGGAATGTAAAGATTGGTGAATTAGTCATAATAAAAGAAGAAAAATCTTCCTCCATGCAAGTGGAAGCTCGGAAGAATCGAGGAAGTATTTCCAGGAAGTGACGGAATCATACGAGTGGTGGCACTAAGGACTAATAATGGAACTATCAAGAGACACATTTCAAGGTTAATAGTTCTCCCCATGGAACAGAACATGTATTGAGATATATCTTTATATATCTCAAAGAGGGGGAGTGTGTCAAGACTTATAATTAATTCTTTCTCTTTGCTTTATTTCACAAATTTACTATGCAACATATGTTATTTAAATCATATGTATTATTTGTTTATTATTGTTCTTGTTGACATTAGAGTTTGAGTAAAAATACACTGAGTTTTTTTTAATCTGAGTTATCTTACATTTATTTAGATGGATCATCCACGCTCCCAGTTCCAATATTGATACAGTCGATACATCAGTGTGCCACATCGCCGATGTATTACAATACTATCGATGATGGATGGACCATGTCGTGACGTTACGGTGGTTGCAAGTTATAACAGCGATGGTTCATTGCTCTGCTACTGATGGATCATCCACGCTCCCAGTTCCAATATTGATACAGTCGATAAATCAGTGTGCCACATCGCCGATGTATTACAATACTATCGATGATGGATGGACCATGTCGTGACGTCACGGTGGTTGCAAGTTATAACAGCGATGGTTCATTGCTCTGCTACTGATGGATCATCCACGCTCCCAGTTCCAATATTGATACAGTCGATACATCAGTGTGCCACATCGCCGATGTATTACAATACTATCGATGATGGATGGACCATGTCGTGACGTCACGGTGGTTGCAAGTTATAACAGCGATGGTTCATTGCTCTGCTACTGATGGATCATCCACGCTCCCAGTTCCAATATTGATACAGTCGATACATCAGTGTGCCACATCGCCGATGTATTACAATACTATCGATGATGGATGGACCATGTCGTGACGTCACGGTGGTTGCAAGTTATAACAGCGATGGTTCATTGCTCTGCTACTGATGGATCATCCACGCTCCCAGTTCCAATATTGATACAGTCGATACATCAGTGTGCCACATCGCCGATGTATTACAATACTATCGATGATGGATGGACCATGTCGCGACGTCACGGTGGTTGCAAGTTATACCGGCGATGGTTCATTGCTCTGCTACTGATGGATCATCCACGCTCCCAGTTCCAATATTGATACAGTCGATACATCAGTGTGCCACATCGCCGATGTATTACAATACTATCGATGATGGATGGACCATGTCGTGACGTCACGGTGGTTGCAAGTTATACCAGTGATGGTTCATTGCACTGCTACTGATGGATCATCCACGCTCCCAGTTCCAATATTGATACAGTCGATACATCAGTGTGCCACATCGCCGATGTATTACAATACTATCGATAATGGATGGACCATGTCGTGACGTCACGGTGGTTGCAAGTTATACCGGCGATGGTTCATTGCTCTGCTACTGATGTATCATCCACGCTCCCAGTTCCAATGTTGATACAGTCGATACATCAGTGTGCCACATCCACGATGTATTACAATACTATCGATAATGGATGGACCATGTCGCGACGTCACGGTGGTTGTAAGTTATACCGGCGATGGTTCATTGCTCTGCTACTGATGGATCATCCACGCTCCCAGTTCCAATGTTGATACAGTCGATACATCAGTGTGCCACATCCACGATGTATTACAATACTATCGATAATGGATGGACCATGTCGCGACGTCACGGTGGTTGTAAGTTATACCGGCGATGGTTCATTGCTCTGCTACTGATGGATCATCCACGCTCCCAGTTCTAATATTGATACAGTCGATACATCAGTGTGCCACATCGCCGATGTATTACAATACTATCGATAATGGATGGACCATGTCGCGACGTCACGGTGGTTGTAAGTTATAACGGCGATGGTTCATTGCTCTGCTACTGATGGATCATCCACGCTCCCAGTTCCAATGTTGATACAGTCGATACATCAGTGTGCCACATCCACGATGTATTACAATACTATCGATAATGGATGGACCATGTCGCGACGTCACGGTGGTTGTAAGTTATACCGGCGATGGTTCATTGCTCTGCTACTGATGGATCATCCCACGCTCCCACTTCCAATATTGATATAGTCGATACATCAGTGTGCCACATCCACGGTGTATTAAATTAATTTCGATGATGGACAGCAAAACATTACGAACAGCTAACAGATTAATTGGTAAATGAATATTTCTGAGTAGAAGGGAATAGCCGGTCCTGGCGCAGGTCAAGGTCAGCGGTTGTAAGTGGCAGGTGTGTGTTGTTGATTTGGGGGTTTTTTGGGGGTTTGGGGAGGGGTTGGTAAGTGTGTCAAGGTCATTCGGAGGGGGTTTTAAAAAAGGTGGGGAGTCTGGGGACGAGTGGGGCGGGCGGGAGTGCGGCGGGAGCGGATGGGAGGCTCTGGGAAATAAATTTATTTATTCATCAAAGCCCACCAGTGATCGCAGGATCGCTTCTACATCGTTTGCAGCCGTACTGTTGATCTCATTGCTCTGCACGGGTCGGGAGTCGGTGGTGGTAGTGTATGTAGGCAAATTTTGTGTGGGAACACCACTATTGTTATCATTAGTAGTGGATGTCACTATTGGAGATTGTATGGGCGCACCCTGCCGCGTGTCCATAACTTGAAGAAATGAGAGCTGCTAGATGGTTATATTGTAAGTTGATAGAGTAGAATGAGAGATGTGTGTGGTGAAGAACGGTTATATAAACCCGGTAATATAGTGAATAAGAATAACCGGATAACATCATCAATAGGTGTGACAAGATTGTAATGTTGATATTTCAGCATATCAGTTAAGACTGTTTGTAAAATAGTGTCAGTAGAATAACTGTCGCGAAGGTTGGATCTTGTAAAATACAAGGGGTGAAAGCTGAACTGTTTCTTAAGTTTAGCGAATGTATTACGAGGTCTTGAAACTGTGTAGTTAGACTGTTTTTGTAAAATATGTTTGGTGCGTAAAAGTTTCAGTTGCAAATTGTGGGAAGCCATTATAATAGTGGTGAGTAAATGTACACTGTGTAAAAACCGACTGATAAATGGTTAGTGTTTGTAAATGTGTTTAA